>CABHPH010162895.1:0-25631 GCA_902168325.1 Peromyscus nudipes | reverse complement strand
CACACACAGACACAGAGACACACACACATACAGACAGGTACAGACACACACAAACAAACACACACACACAGACCTACACACATAAACACACACACAGAGACACACACATACAGACAGGCACAGACACATACAGACAAACACACACAGAGAGACACACACAGTCACACAGACACACAGGCACAGGCATGCAGACACTCACACACAGACACACACTCATACACACACAGACACATAGAGACACACATACATACACATATACCACAAACACACGCAGACAAACACACACACACATACACACACAGAGACACATACAGACACACACACACACACACACACACACACCTCCTCACCCAGCTGAGTCCTGCCAATTAAGCACTTCTCAAGTGAGAAGAGAGCAGAGTCCTTAGAATTCCAAGCGTCAAACAGCTAATAAGAGTGTCTTGTTCAACAAAGTAATAAAAAATAAAACCAGGGCAGAAAAAGCTGTGAAGTTTTCTTTGTGATCATTGTTTAACACTGTATGTAATTAAATATTAATGAAAGTATGCTACTTTCATTTGGTGAGCAATTTAATTCAATTAAAAATAAATGGGTCTCCTTGGCTCAGTGGGCATACTGATATACAGAACAGTACTGCCCTTAACGCAGTTCCCACTGTGCTTAAACCCAGCACAGAGCAGCAAGGCTGACTACTACCCCAGGCCAATGCACTTAACTCATTAGGAACAGAGACAGACCTCAACCCAACGCGGAGCATCACCTCACAGCACAGTCTAATGTAAAGAAGCGCGATCTGGCTTTGCCTGGTGGGATGGGAGCATGGGAGAAGCGTCATCCACGTAAAAATGGAGGTAGCTTCAAGGAGTCTACCTGGAGGTTGGTGGGCGACTTTGTACATGTGTGCAATTGTACACGCAAGTAATTGCTGTGTGTCCATACATGCATGTAAGTATATACACAAGCCAAGAAGTATACACACATAAGTATATAGTATATACATAAGTATACAGACATAAAATGCATGCATATATGTAAGTGTACATAGAAGTATATAAGTATATATACATGGAAATATATATAGATTCATATAAGTACACACATATACACAAGTACACACAGAAGCATTATATATACACACACATATATGAGTACACACAGAAGTTTGTAACTATGTATGTGTAAGCTGCACACTTCAGATTAATGTACACTATGCCCTTGACTGCAGACATTTTATACTAGTGAGGGAGAACGGATACTTTTCTGTCCCAAAGGCCTCTGGCATTATTCTGCACCCCGAGAGACAATTTGGGCACGCAGAGTCCCCGCTTACCATCTGGCTGGCTAAGACTCATTTAAAAATAATACTAAGGACATTTACTTGGTGTAAACACACTCACACATCTTAAAGTGCCTCATGTAAACACACACACACACACACACACACACACACACACACACACACACACACACACATCTTTAACTGCCTTGGGAAGACAGAACAAGCCTGAGGGTGGTGTCTGCAGTCAGAGAGCTCTAGGGCCAGATTCCCTGGACTGTTAAATTCTGACAGCTTTGAAGACTGGGCAGAACTAAGATGTGAGGGAAGCCTGGGGTCCTGTTTCACCCCCAGCTGATGGCATGTCCCCAGCAGTGAGAGGGAGGTGGAACTGTGTGCCTGGCAGGTGCTCTGGTTGGGCACAGGTTCCAAGCCTAGTTTCAAGATGATTCTCAGAGGCCTTGGAGGTCACGGACCCATGGCCTCTGTGATACATGGGCTGTTCCTCATGTCACCAGCAGAGCTGAGACTGGGGAATAAGCTTTGGCATTCCACAGGCCATGTCTAATAATAACAATGTTATCAACTCCGGGAGGCTGAGCCGGTCTGGAGCGTATGGCTGGGTACCCAGAGGCCAGTGCCCAACCCTGAAAGGAGAGCCAGACCCAGTGAATGGAGAAGAAAACACCAGCCTGCGGACAAAAGCTTGCTGCTAAAATCAGAAGCACTGCCAACATTTTACAACCTGGATGCATTAATGGGCTGGTTATCTGGCAGGAATAGGAAGCTGGGTTTGAAAACAATGAATCCTTTTTAGGTACAAGGTCAGTGCCTGAGGGACCTTGAGGCTGAGCCACCCCGCCCTCATCCTCATGGGAGAACAGACACCCCTGAGCTGGGATACCAGCTTTCTACATGAGGGAAGGCCACTCTGTCACCCACAACACAGGAGGCCTGTGTTGAGGGCACCACACCCAGGTCCCAATAAGCTTTATGAGGGACTTTCCAGACCTGGGGCAGGACGGGATCTGAAGCACCCAGATGCCCCTACTTCTCAGTGAAAAAGAAAGAAAATGGTGCCCACATTGTGGTGAAATACAAAACCTTATGTGAGTAGCTGGATGTGTGACTGAGAAATGGAACCTTCTACCCTTCAGTCTCCTCAGCTGCAGAAGGGGAAGGGGAGCGGTGTCCAGCACAAGGGCCTCTGCAGGATCAGCTGAGGTCACACAGGGACACACTTACCACCATGTGAGAGGGTGGCCAGCGTTAGGGCCTTTGCACAGCATTGCCTCTAGCTAGAACTTTCCCAACAAAGTCCCGACCTTCTGCAAGGCCCCTTCCTCATTTTGTTTTATGCATCATGCCTACGGCCACCTAATGCCCTATGGCTTTACCTTTCTTAAGATCATACTTGTGAACATAGGGAGTAGAGAGACTGGTTCATCTTCAGCTCAGTCTCTGGAACCTAGGCTCATATCTTGCATAGTGGTAGCCCTATCGACATTGAGACATTGAATAAAGGATAACATGGTTTTCTTAGCCCTCTTTCTGCTGATAGAGCACCCAAGGCTGGGTAATCCATAAATAATAGAGATTTACTTGGCTCAAGTAAATAGTTCAGAAGTCAGTCATACCCAAGAGCATGGGCAGGTGTCGGGTGGCTCAGCAGTAATGCTTGCCGCTCAAGCATAAGGGCCTGAGTTGGGGTCCCTAGGACTCTGTGTGAAAAACCAAGTGTGGTGGCTTGTGCCTATCATCTCAGCCCCAAGGAATGGAGAAAGGAGGACCCAGGGCTTGCTGGCCAGTTAGTTCAGCTGACTCAGCAAGGTCTGGGTTCACTGAGAGACCCTGCCTTCATCCCTTCATTCCATTGTAGAAGTCAGAAGGGCAAGAGAGGATGAGAGCTCTGAGCAGAACAAATTACCAAATCCACCCTCGCAATAGCCACACTCATGGTGCTGTGAACGTATTCCAGGAAGCAGAGCCACCAGGGTCTATTACCTCCCAGCACATGCATGGCGGCTCACGCATGGGCTCAAACCACAGCAGTGATAATGATGATGGTGAGGGTCATGCGTGGAAAGTCCCAGTGAACCTTCTGGTTTTAATGCCTTCAAGTCAACCATTGTGTAGTTAACTCTGGGTTAAAACATTCTCTGATGGAGAGGAGGAGAAGGAGGCTGAGAAAGTCACGAGAGAGTGAGGAGACTCCTCACCGGGCCCCAGAGGAGACAACATAAGCAAGAGCTGGGACCAAGGAGGCTCTTCTGGTTCAGCTGTGCAGGACTCCAGCTGTGACGCTTGGGTGAGTTGTCACTCATGCTGAAGTGAGATTCCCAGAGACGCACCTGCCCCCGCCAGCCATGCTTTCGTAAGTAACCCCCAATAAACTCATCACTCACCCAACTGAGCTTGAATGGAATCATTTCTTTGGTCTTTCAGTGCCCGCTCTATCTTTGGTGAACAGAAACAAACTCCCTTGGAAGATCAGGCAACATGAGCTCTCTCTATTGTACCATAAGCATCTCATGGGCAGAAGCTGCATCTTCAAAGACTATATAGACAATATTTCCCATAGCCATGGTTGAGATCTAACGAATAAAAATGCAGGATGCTCTAGTATGATCAATTTCAGATGAAGAAGAAAACTTTTTTTTCACTAAAACACACCCATATTTTGCAGAGCATATTGTGTGTGTATGCATGTATATTTGTACACGTTAATGTGTGTGCATGTCTGTATGCATACATATGCACACATGTATGCATGCATGTGGAGGCAAGAGATTGATGGCAAGTGTCTTCCTCAATCACTCTTCACATTATTTTTTGAGGCAGGATCTCTCGGTGAACCTGGGCCTTGCTGAGTCAGCTAAACTAACTGGCCAGCAAACCCATGGGTCCTCCTCTCTCCATTCCCTGGGGCTGAGATGATAGGCACAAGCCACCACACTTGGTTTTTCACAGAGTCCTAGGGACCCCAACACAGGTCCTCATGCTTGAGTGGCAAACATTACTGCTGAGCCACCTCTGTGACCCACAGATGATGTACTTGATAGTCTGACATTAGCCATTGTTTGTCTGACGTCAGATTTTAGCTTAACATCCTGTATTTTATCTGGTTGTGTGATAGCCCGTATGCAGAAGAGTTTCTACATGAACAAATAACATGCTAATGGGAAGACCAGGTCCAGCAGAGCACTGGTGATGTCTCATAACTCATATTTTGGATGAAGTAGACTTGCTTTACTAATTCTTAGAGGGTAAACACATCCGTGGTGGCTTCTGGCTGCTCAGAGGACACGAGGTGGAGATGGAGGAGAGGCGACGAGCTGGAGTCCACATGCTCTGACCCAAGAGGCACGGGATTAAAGACACAGACAACAGACAAACAAGAAAAATGAAACAGCCAAGGCTACACAGAGAAACCCTGTCTCCAAAACAAGAGAAAGAAAATAGAAACCCTCACACTGCGTCATGGGAAGGTCTTGGTGACTGCTTCCTCATGTGGACTACCTCAGCTGTAAACTTCTTGAGAAGGAACTATTGTTTCCACTGAGTGTTTGGTGTGTTTCCATCCATGGGGAAAGAAGGCAGAAAGAGTTCAAAAGTCCAGTGACTCAGCAAATAAGTCAGCCAAAGCTCTTCTCCATGCCATCCTGCCTCTGCAGTTCAGTAATTGGAGGTAACCTGGATGTCCATGGGGTCCCAGAGGGAAGCACAACTTGTCCCATGATAAGTTGTGCATATCTGTAATCCCAGCATTGAGGAGGTAGAGGCAGGTGGGTCGCTGGGGATCACTGGCAGCCAGCCAAGCCTACTTAGTGAGCTCCAGACCAATGAGAGACAGTCTCAAAAAGAAAATGGTGGATGGTGTCTGAAGAGCAATACCTAGCATTGTTCTTTACCCTCAGCACGCACACACACATGCATGCACATCCATACACATGGGATACACACACACACACACACACACACACACACACACACACACACACACACACCAACAATCTGCATCCCTTTGTTTCCTACTGGTTACCTAGCCCCTTCCTCCCCACCCCCACCCCACCTTCTACTGCACCAGAGTCTCTCTCTCTCTCTCTCTCCCTCCCTCCCTGCCTCCTTCTCTCTATCTTCTTGCCTATCCTACCCCTCATGCCCAGAGTACTGGAGTAACAGTAATACTTAATCAGAAAGAAACTCCCCTAATAAAAGAGAGAAAGCAAGCAGGAAGGCTGGGAACGGTAGGGGCAGCTTCCAAGCCACTCCTCTATTCATCTGGGTTGATCATGTCCTTCTTTCCTGCCTAGAGAGCGCTTTCTCAGCTCTACAAACAAAAGATTATGCAAATCATTATAAGCATAATGAAAAATATCGTTGTAACTAAACATCCCCAAATGTAAGCATCCCCAGATGGAAGATGAATGGAAGAACTTGGGCATCCCAAGGTCACGTGCACCCTGAGAATGAGACTGGAGCTGGCCTTTGCCCTCACCCCCTCACAGTGAGTATCACAGAACCCCGAGAGGCAAGCATGCCTTGAAGAGATGCCCCCATTTTCTGCAGACTCTGAAAGCAAACAAGAGCCCTCAAGGCTCATTAGACCTCTTTAGACAGTTCTTCATTGGGAACAATTCAATCTTCCAAACAGATAAACACAGCCCTGTGATAAATGGAGTCACTGCTTACTTTCAGCCGAGTTCCATTGCTGACAAATGTACTAGTTGAGGCTCCCGGGGCAAGGTAAGCATGTTTGCTATCTTAACTCCCCTTGGTTGAGAGAAGCGGAACACAGGGCCCCTGTGAGGGGGAAGGAGAAGGGGGGAGGGCCTAGGGAGAGAATTGGGAAGGACAAAGCTGTAAGGCAGGACACTCCAACTCTTGAAGGTCATCCTCTTAGGAGCCGAGTCACAACCCCTTCCCCGCCCATCATACCCAGGCCTCCACTGACCTTGAGAGTGTCTCAGGCCAGCCCTGAGCCACTGGCTATCCTGACCTCCACACAGGTTCCTGGAGGGTGACACCAGAGTGCCCTCCAAATGGCTCACTGCCTGCCCCTCTGCATTTCTCAACAGGTTCTGTCTTTTCTGGAAACCACTCCTTTTCTGGGAAGGGTTGGCAGCATCAGGGACTGACCCTGGCAGGAAATGACCAGGCCAAAGTGAGGCCCTCAGAGGGATGGTGATAAGACAGGAGAAAAGAGAGGTAGCCTAGGCTGCCCCTGTCAGAATCTTCCTGCCTGGAGGGGTCGCTTGCTCAACCTGTAACTGTTCTGTGGCATACAGTGGCCACCAGCCACAGGTTACCACTGGGCTTAGGAGAGGTAGCCAGCCCACATGGAGATGTCTTATAACACGAAGTACCCTTGGTGATGAAAGATAAATACAAGAAGCAGAAGAAAAAATAATATAAATCATCACTTTATTAACATTTGTGCATTTACTCTATGATGACATTATCATTGAATATTATGAAGAAAAATTTCAAATACCCAATGTTGTAGGTATGACCGGTGATCAACAAATACTACAAATGAATATCTTAACATGGAAGAAATGTCAACATTATGGGGAATTATAAAATCTGTTAGAAAAGTTAGTTGCACCTGTTTTTCCACTCCTTAGGTGTGCCAATTAAAATAATTCTTTTTTTTTAATTTTTGGAGACAAGGTCTTATGTAGCCCAGGCTGGCCTCAAACTCTCTATGTAGTTGAACTGCTGATCTTCTTGACCCCCACTCTTGAGTGCAGGGATTACAGGAGTAACGGGCATAGCACCATGCCCAGCTTATGCTGTTGATCAAACCCAGGGCTTGCATACACCAGGCAAACACCCTTCCAACTGAGCCCCAGCCGCAGCCTCCGGCTAGAAAACCATAAATCACACAGGCTTGTTTTCTTCCTCTTGGACAACACAGCCCCTTCAACTGCCATACATACTACAGAACACATGTCTAGACTTTGCCTTTTCTCAAAGCCCTGTAATGCTCGAACCAAGGCAGAACTGACGGGTGGTTCCTTTTCCCTGGCATAGGAGGGAGTCTAGGGTGAGACTCCATCCCAGCTGTGCAGTGGAAACCCGGCCCCAGAAGCAATTCCCTTTGGCAACTTTGCCCTTTCATCTTACAGGAAAAGCATCCTGGGCTCTGGCCTTCTCCCACACACAGCCTCAGAGCACTGCCTCTTACCTTTGGTTTAGAAAGAGCCAAACAAATAGGCTAAGAGGCACCAACCAGTGGGACCATCAGACCTACCGACTGTTTCTCTTGACCAACCCAAGCGGAGCACAGCTAGGTTGTTTAATTCTTGGTTTAATGAACTAACTTCCACTTGTTTTTGTGTGGTAATGCTTGATCATTGTCAAACCCAAATCATCTACAATCCCCAACTCAAGCCAGCCACTGTTGGTATTTGTGGGCAGAGCCAGCAATGTTTTATTTTTGTACTACAAAAAATGGCAATTATTACATTTATTAAATACTTGTTATGTCCAGGTACAATGCTGAACACTTCTAAACATATTTTCTTCATGAAAATTCCAAAGTAGGATTATTGACTCTACCTTGTGGTAAAAAACAAAAACAAACATCAACAACAACAAAACCCTAAGACTTTGCACTATTAAATATGGTGCCCAGTGATACACAGTCAGTGGGGCATGGCTCCAAACTGGTCATGAACATGGAACATTTAGCCTCTTTGGTCCAAGTCATGTGAGGAGTGATACTCTTACTGCCTCTGTCCATCAAACACTTCTTTCTCTCACTCTTTTCAAAAAGTCTTTGGAGGTTAGCTAGGCATAGTGGCGCACGCCTTTAATTCCAGCACTGGGGAGGCAGAGGCAGGCGGATCTCTGGGAGTTCGAGGCCAGCCTGGTCTACAGAGCAAGTTCCAGGACATTCAGGGCTGTATTGTGAGACCCTGTCTCAAAAAAAAAAAAAAAAAGACAAGAAAAAGGGGGAAAAAACCCTTCTCTGGCTCTTACAGTCTTCTCCCCTCCTCTTCTGAGTCTCTCTCTCTCTCTCTCTCATGTGTGAGTACAAGCATTTGTAAACCACTCACTGAAAGGAGAATGGAGAGGACAGCCTTGAGTATCAGTCCTTGCCTTCTGCCTTGACTGAGACAAGATCTCTTGTCCACCACTTCGTTCACCAAGCTATGTGACCTTTGACCTCCCAGGGAACCACCTATCTCTGCCACTCTCCTGTGTGGAGTTCTGGGGTTAGAGGTGCACACTACTGTCCCTGGCTTTATGTGGGCTCTGGGGATTCAAACTCGGTTCCTCACAGTTGGATGGGAAGCATTTTATCCAGTGAGCCATCTCCCCAACCCTTGAGCTGGTCCTCTTATAAGGCCCATCTAGCCCTTGGAATTCACAGTTTTCTTTATGCACAACCTGTCTTCCATTGGCTGCTGTCTGGTTAGACCATCACTTACTCAGTCACACGCACCTGGCCAGCTGCTCTAGGTGACGGGAACACAGTAGTGACCGAAACTGATAAAGATCTTTCGCTCTTGTAGTTTGTATGTCAGTGTAGACTAGCAATTCTCAACCTTCCTAACGCTGCATCCCTTTAATACAACTTCTCACGTTGTGTGACCCCCAACCATAAAATTAATTTCATCGCTACTTCATAGCTGTAACTTTGCTACTGTTACGAATCATAATGTAAGTATCTGTGCTTTCCAAGTCTTAGGTGACCCCTGTGAAAGAGTTGTTCAGCCCTCAATGGGATCACGACCCACAGGTTGAGATTCGCTGGTGTAAATGGACAGACAGATAACCGTGCATAGCAGAAGCATTGCTATTTTTCAGGGTAATCTGGAAATATAATGGAAGATGTCATCTGAGTAGAGACCTTTATAATTTTTTGTTTTATTTAGGGCAGTGCTGGGGATTAAGCCCAAGGCCAGAGGATGCCAAGCAAACACTCTTACTGAGCCACACCCCACTGCTCAGCAGAGCCACACCCTCTCCCCAGCAGAGCCACACCCACTGCTCAGCGGAGCCACGCCCACTCCTCAGAAGAGCCACGCCCCACTGCTCAGCAGAGCCCTTGCCAGAACAGACACACCTGGAGGAAAGAGCTGTCCAGAGTGGAAGGTGTCCTGACTGAGCTGGACATGTAACCAGTGTCACCAAGGAAAACCAAAAGCCTTGCAACTGCTGCTGAGAGGAGATGGCATGTGCTGGGACTTGGATACTGGGTTTGGAAGTTGGGGAGTTACCTGAATGAACAAGGCAGGGTATCATTATGAAGGGTGCTAGGTCAAAGAAAGGAATGGAGGGTGCATATTACCTCATGTCATGGTCCTTAGGGGAATCAGAGAATCAATTACCTTCACTAAACATGCTTCCTTGTTCTCTTTAATTTGGCTTTCCTTGGAATAAGACACATCTTTATCATTTAGAAATACTAATGTTAAAACGAATATCACATGTGATTTTTTTTAGCTGCATTCCTGGTGCTTGGTGGAAGATTTTTCATGTGAACCCCTCAAGACCAAAGACATCTTCCAAAGCTTTGGTGAGGTGACAATGATTGTTCGTGACTTTATGAGCTTACAAGACTTGAAATCATAATATTTGTCTCTATAGCAAAGCATCCTGTGTGTGGTTGATACAGTGTAAGTCTTCAGAGTAAACAGGGTCTTCATACTAGCATTGAACTGCCCAGACATCCTAACAGACCCAGCGAACTCAGAAACTAAATCAACTCTAATTGTCTTCAATCACAAGTGGTGATTTTTCTGTTGGCTTTTTTGGGGGGTGGGGGTGAAGGGTTGTTGCGGATCGAATCGGGGACCATGCCAGGCAAGCACTCTGTCACTCAGCAGCTTCCTCTCTTGACTTGTTCCATGAAAACAGAACCAAAGCATTGTTCTAGACTGTTAGCTCTCCAGCCTCACACACAGGTCCCATTTGTCACACCTTTTGTTCCTTCCAGTTAATTCTGCAGAAACCAGCTCAGATCTCAGGATGACTCTCTCTGCTTTCTTGGCCCATTCCTTAAATAATTCACTGAGAAATCTTCAGCGTCCTTGGTTAAATAAGGTCCAAATCATGTGGAATAGAGATGTGACTCACTCAGCAAGGCCACACGGAATTCCCTCAGTCCTCAGGGTTAACAGACGGCAGGAGGCTTTGACCCCAACAGTGATAGGACAAGTTCCAGGTCCTGGAGGAAATGCCAATCATAGACGTGTTTCCTTCCTTCACGAACAGAGAAAGTTGACTCTGGGAAGAACACAGACAGACGGACTGGCTTCACTTTCATCTGGAGTTTTTGTCTTCTGGGGGTCCCCAGAGGCTTCCAGAACAAAAACCATGGATAAGAACTCAGACTCTGTAAAGTATTATCTTGAGTGGTGGTGCTTCTCTCTCTCCAAAGTGCTATGTGTTGTTTCAGTGGAGTAGGCTGCTCTTCCACACTTACAAATGGATATTAGAGTATCCTCAGGAGCCCTTGACCCCACTGTTCTGGAGGGTTCTATTTTCACAAAGTTCAGGCCTTCTCAAAGTCCATGCTAGTGTGTACATATGAGACTTCAAAGAGTCTGAGAACTGTCTTGACCATGGCTGTCCCCAATCCACAAACTCCATAGAGATTTCTCAGAATGCAGGGTATGTTCATTCATCCAACGCTCATTGAGCAACCATGTCCTAGGCATCATTCAAGGTCTCAGCAAGAACAGCCATAAATATGAGAGATGAAAGGTCCTTTTCTCGTGGGGCTTATGTTCTAGTGGGACAGACTAAACAAATGAACAAAATAAGTGTGTGGAATATTCTGTAAGCAGCAGTGGTAAGCTGTGTAGAGAAAAATCAGTCCTGAAGGTAGAGTGCCCAGTGTTCAGAGGGAGTGGAAAGGAGACTGTAATTTTAAGCTAAGGGGTAAAGCAAGGACTCACAGGGAAGGTACTGTCTAAACCAAGATAAGAAAGCAGGGAGGGTGTAGGCTGGCAGTGATCTAGAGGAGGCTGATAGCAGGAAGAGACTGTAAGAGCATACATCCTGGGTCTGGCTTTTCCCGGCCTGCTTGAGAACAGTGTCATCCAGGCAAAAGATGAGGGCATTTAGCAGAAAACAGGCAGTAGGAAACCAAATCATACAGGTCCCTGAAAAGTTGTGAGCTTTTCTCCAGAGAGATGGGTCCCTTGGGCATCTTGAGCAACCAAAGGACATGTTCTAACTTGTATTCTAATACTATCCCTTAGTTGCTACTTGGTTTGGATACCAAAGGTTTTGGGTTTGTACCCAAAGGTCCACATGCTGGAGGTGGGCTCCTTGAGGTGTGGTCAAGCCTCTAAGCAGTGAGATCCAGTATAGGTACTGCCCACAGAAAGGACTAATGCTAGTCTCTCGAGGTGAGTTGTCTCTCATGAAACTGGGTTATTATATAGGAAGACCATTTCTCATGCAGAAGACCTTCCTGTGTCTACTCAGTTCCACTTATGTCTCCTCACCATGTTGTAACACAGCCAAGGGGACAGAGAAGGAACCTGGAACTTCCAGCTTCCAAAGTGATGAAAAAGGTAAACATATGTTCTTTGTAAGCTCTTAGTTTCTGTGTGTGTGTTAAACCGATGGGGAAAACAGACTAATACAAATGCAGTGTGTAAAACAAGTGATATAGGAACAAGATGGGGGGGGCTAACAATTAGGAGACTATTGAAATAATCCAAGTAGACCACACATCAAAACTACCTGGGGTGCCTCTCAAAACCACTGAACTAGAATGTGGGGTGTAGGGGATTCCCTAGGACCAGCACCCCCAGGTCTGATTCATACATAGTAAATTATAGTTGACATTCTTCTATGGTGTACTAGCTTTGAACTCATGGCCTCTCAGCTCCAAGTTCACCCTTCATAACCTGCTCTTCAAATAGTGGATCTGGGGCCTTTAAATGGTTTTCCTTTGCCAGTTGGTACCATGTAAGTAGACAGTCCCAGAGACACAATGGAGCAGGAAGGAAGTGTCCAGCTGGGTCCTGGTTCTGGTTCTGCATCCCTGACCCACAGATGGTCTTTAACACAATCAGTGCCTTCCATGTACGTGCTTGATCCTGAGCAGGAAGGATCCCACAGCATCTAGATTTAGAAGAACCGGTGGTTTCTCTAATACAGGCTCCAGCAGTGCCCATGACCAGCAACACCCTGGGTCTGTTCTCCTAACACCTCAGGCATTTTCACAGTTAGGGGTCTAGAGAGACACTTCCTCCTCAACAACTTCCCAGCATCCCACAGGGGTGATTCCCTGCAAGTTACAGAGGACAGGTTTCTAATGAACTCGATCAACACAGCAACTCCTCTCCCACCCAGTGGGCTGCAGACATTTTCTCAACAACATGTTCAGGGCCACGGGAGGGTTAATACCCCCTCATACCTCCATCTCAGCTTCGAGTGGGATGGCTGTTGCTGATCAGTGTTCTCCTTGTGTTCTCAGAGTTCTTTTTAGTTACTTGTTTTTAGCTCATTCCCCACTACTCTGCAGTAAATACTTCTTTTGCTTTCTTCCACTCTCTTCTTTTCAGTAGGGAGTAAACCAGGGCCTCAATAAAGCGCATGTTTTACCATTGAGCTACACCTCCAGCCCCAATAACTCTTTATATTGAAATCACTGTGTGGCTTCCTTTTCCTGCTTGTGGTATCAATTCCTAGCTGGGAATTTTAAAAGTCTAGTTTTTAAGTTGTCAAATCTGAATATTTGAATAGTTAGCCAATGGAGACCAGCTTTCTGGTTTCCACCCTGTTGCTTGGTTTAGTTTCTTTGTACCTGCCATAATTATCTCTATCTGCATCGCTGCTGCCTTCCACTGAAGAACTCTCACGGTGTGTTCTTCCTGTGGAGACCTGAGCAAATGTCTATTCACCCCACATAGGGCACCAAAGACAGACCAAAGAAATGGTTCCACACAACTCTAGCTTAGTGAACCACTGAGTGTATTAGAGTTACTTATAGGAGTATGAGTGACTCATGCATGAGAGACTCACAGGGTGGCTGCATCACTGAACAACCCATCCCAAACAACAACTCTGAGGGCTCACCAAAACTGCATCCCCGGAGCTGCCTGCACAACTTGCAGACAGCTGGGCTGATGGGAGAATGTTCTCTTGCCTAGCAAATGTTACTGAGTATGTAATACTGGGGCAGGGCCTTGTGAGTCTTGTAAGTTTCAGGAGCTTGCTAAACCTTGTGAGTTTTGTTCCCAAGCCTTAAAAGAATGTTTCCATCAGGAGAAAACAGCAGGACAACACCTCTATCCTTCAGGGATTCAGAACCCATGCATGCATGTGAAGGTCAGAGGTCATCAGGTGTTTATCAATCTTTTTTTAAAATCACTTTACTGCAATGAACTCACAAATAAAAACAACACATAGCTAGATTAAGTAAGCTACTCAAACATACACCCAGTCCCAAACTCCATCCATCCCAGTGACCACTTTAAAGCAGCTCTTCACCATCTGTTCAGTCCCTTCATTTTAAGAAAAAGACACAGACTGACAAAGAAGTCATGAACAGTCCTTTCTGAGACACTGCCTTAATTACCTTCATGTTGCTGTGATAAAAACTCTAACAAGAGGGATGCAGACCATCACACCAGGCAAGGCACAGCAGCAGGAGCAGGAGGCTGGCTGGTCACTTCAAATCCAATCAGGAAGCCAAGAGTGAACAAGTGGAGCCGAACCAGAAAGCCTCAGAGCCTGCTACTAGTGACTCACTTCCTCCACCTCCTAAAGATCCCACAACCTCCCCAGGCTGCACTACCAGCTGGGAACCACGAGTTCAAATGTGTGAGCCTTTAGAGGACATTCCACATTCAAACCACCACAGACACAGACCCAGACCAGGATCCAGGCCAGCTGCCATCTTGCCTGATTCAAAACCCATCTCTATCCACTAGGAGCTGTATAGCACAGCGCATGGTCCCATACTTCCTTGAGCCCAACTTCCTTTTCTCTAGGAAGGAAATAATAGGCTTGGAAGAACCATGGTGAGGACCGAAGATGGCGGTGACATGGAGCACTTAGGTGGGAGCAAGCAGAAGCTACATGTCATCATGAGTCTTCATAACTAGCTCTTCCTCTGCTTTTACACTAACCTCAGCCTATCCAGGCAGGACGGAGAGGAGGGACAAGCTGGCACTGCACACTGGTGCCTGCGTGTGGCTTCAGTCCTACCAGCCAAAACAATGCTGGGACACCACACCACTTCTGCACAGCCCTTCCTCTATTTACAAGCAACAACACAGAGAAATGCCTCGCCTTTCAAGGTTCAACCATAAGATCAAAGTTACATGAAGACTTTCAGCAGCTGCCCCACCCACCCCACCCCAGGTCCCCAGTGGTTCTAAGATCCCCACTCACCTGGCTTCCCTATTGACCCTCCTTGTGCAGCCAGAGATTGCTCAAAGGGAGATAATGTCATTTGTTGACATTTCCCAGTGACAACAAAGCCAGACCTTCTTTTAGTCTTTGCATATAATTAGCAGGTCACATTTCCCTCGGGGACGGGGGACTGGGGCCTGGCATTCCTCCTTGCCAAAAGGAGTCACAGCCTTCAGGAACAGCTGCACCTGGGGAAGGACTTTGCTCAAGGACCTCAAAAGAGCAGTAAATGAGGAAGAAGCTGAGGACTTTTTTTTATCTCAGACTTTCACTCCCAGAGACGTCTGCAATGGACATTAGGTGAAATTAATTGACAGAATATTTCTGCTCTGTGTGTGTGTGTGTCTGTGTGCACACATGTGCATGTGTGTGCATACCTGTATACCTGTATGTGTGTGTATGTATATAGATATATGAAGAGAGAGATTTGTGTGTATGTGTGTGTGTGTGTGTATATATATATTATATATATATACATATATATGTATGTATATGAAGAGAGAGAGAGATTTGTGTGTATGTGTATGTGTGTTCCAGAATGTGCACAGGAGGAGGGGGTATGTGCATGTGTCTACATGTGCTAGTGTGGAAGCTGAAGAACAACCTCAAGTACCATCTACCTTGTTTTTTTGAAGCAAGGTCTCTCCTTAGGACCTTAGCTCACCAATTAGGCAAAGTCAGGATAGCTGACCAGTGAGCCCCACCAACTTCAATTGCGTCCGCCTCCACAGAGCCAGAATTACAGGCTTGGCTACCACACACTTCTTACATGAGCCCTAAGGGTCCAAGTCAACCCATGTTCCTGAGGCAAGCACTTCACTGAAGGAGCCGTCTCCCCAGCCCTATTTCTGAGTTCATTTAACAAGTGCCTGTCATCAGGCATCACACCATTGGTAAACAAATCTACAAATAACCTCAGATGTCAAGAAGTTTACCCTTTAATGAATATCATGAGTGTAATTAAATAAATAAGTAAATAAATAAATAAAAAAGTTTACCCTTCGATTTTAGAAGAAAATGTGGAAGAAACAGACTTACATGCTAGAGATGGCAATACAATATAATGTGTGTAACATATATGAGTTATTGCTGTATGATTATATCTATGTAATTATTCGTGTAAAATAAGATGATTAATTAGAGGAAAGAAAGGTGCGGTACACTGGGCACTTGAGGAATTAAGAGGCGTGAAATAGCACTGAGCTGGAGTAACAGGCCAAGGCAGCAGACAAGGGCTGGGGTTTGGAGCATGGGTGGAGTTTCAGTGAGGTGGAAGACAGTTCCAAGGGACGGTGAGAAAACCAGTTGGGAAGACAGACTTGGGAAGAAAAAACAAGAGCTTTGGAAGTGGTCACAAGAAATGCAGGAGAGTGATGCCAGGAGTTCATGAGAGATGGAGGTACCAGTGGGAGAGGCAGGTTGTACCGCGGAGTTTCAGTAGGCAGTTCATCACCCACTGGGCCATGTGCCATGCTAAGACTTGGGGATGGAGCTGTTGTCAAAGCCCCTGGGCCTGGAAGATGACTCCCAATCAGACCTCCAATGCCAGCCTTCAGGGACTGGGTCCTACATTTAACTCTAACTAGATTTCCACTGACAGACTTGCAGCAGCATACACTTGACCTTCCTCTGCAGGTCCAGCCCCACAGAGACTTTGCCTAACAGTGGCATGAACCATGCAGATTTGACCTTGGAGCACAGACTCCATAGCATCAAAGTCAGGAAGAATTCACATGCAAAGTAGAAGAAGAAACACTGGAGGTTGACAGAAAAGAATGAGCGAGGGTTGGAGAAATGGCCTGGCCACTAAGTCCAGTGAGCACAAGGACCTGAGTTCAATTCCCAGAACCCACCTGGAATGCCAGACATGGCAATGTGTGCCTGTTGTCTCAACGCAGGGGAGACAAAGACAAGAGGATCCTGGGGCTTGCCAAATGGCTAAGCCGGCTGAATTGGTGAATAAGTTCAGTGAAAGTACCTGTCTAAAAAGGGTGAAGAACAATTGAAAAAGACACTGGACATCACACACACACACACACACACACACTCACACACACACTCACACACACATACACATACACACATACACATACACACACATACACATACATACATACACACACACACACACACACACTATGAGTGGGGCACCCCTGTTTGGGGAACATTTAATAAATGTGACCTTATAGTCTTTGCACCTGACCCTGGGCTCCTGAGGAACACATGCTGATAGGTCTGTGAGCCGTGAGTACACATGAGCAAGGAGACCTCCTCCATAAACCAAAGGCATTCTAGCCGGATGATGTTTAATTCACCAGTGCTCCTTGTCGGTCTCACATTTATTGGATCGAGGGATTACTCTGGATTTGTAAAATAAATAATCAATCACACAGACTGGTCTTAATTGCCTTCTGCCCTTTACACATCTTTTTTGGGCCTCCTGTTTGAAATTTTGTTTGTAATTTTCAGACGGCTCTTTTCTTCCTAAGCATTCTTTCTCGAGTCTACTGAGATTCTTTTAAAAACATAGATTTTTAAAAGGGGGAAGATCACACTTGAAAACAAATTTAGTTACCGTTAGCTTTTGAAATTTTCCCAACAAAGCTTGTCTAATTTCCTGACAAAGTCTGGTGTCTGTAACTGGGACTGACCAAACAAGAGAGTCCTGTTCGAGTGTGAAGAGTAAGAATCCATTCCGCAAATGCATCTGTGTGTCTTGTCTGGAGAGCACCATCCTGAGCCTTCTGTGCTTGGCCTAAGAGTGGACTGATTCTTTGACCCTTGCTTGAGACTTTAAAACAGCTGGTGTCTGCCCCAGGCTTCCTTCTTGGTGGGCTCTGTCCCTCTGCTGGGGACTAAAAGTAGATGAGCTGCTGACATCTGCTGGTGGCTCTGTGGAACGCCGGCTCTTAGAAGGATGTTCTGTGGATTCCAGTGAGCTCTGAGCTCTGCTTGGTTCCTGGAGGATTCCCCCAGCTGATCCAGAGGGAATGCAAGAATGCAAACCAAGGAACCATGGGACACCTTCCCACAGCTCTGAGAAGTCGAGTGTGGACCAACAGAAGAAGGCTCACAACACTCCCAGGACTCAGATGGATTAGATTTAATCTCAACCATGGTGGTGAATCCTGAAGCATGAGGCCTCTGGCTTGAAGGTGATGCTTTCTTTGCAGTTGCAAACACTCCACTCTGTTCGCTCGTCCTTTACCTCACAAATACTTTTCACAAGCTCTCCACTTATTGGGGATCGTGAAGTGGAAAATACTTTGTTGAGCCCTCTAGAGACATTTTTTTTTCTCTTGTCACATGGTGTCCAACCAGGAGTTGGTGTGAACCCATAAGACTCTTTGCCTTTGCTCATGGAAAGTCTACCTTTGGAGGAAGACATAGGCTCCCTGCTGCAGATGGGACAAAGGCATCCCCAAGGAGCCTCTCAGCCTGAAGGCAGGCAGCGGATGCTGGAGTATTAGAGACACTAAAGTTTGCAAACCCAGTGGAAATTGGTCATTATTGTTAAAATACTATCTGATTTCTTTATAGCGCTTACCACCCCAAAATGCCGTTGGTTGTTTATTTGTTCTCTTGGGTTTTGCCAATTTACTCCTCATTGTGATGTATGTCTTCTCTCCTGGACAGAGAGCGAAGGCCTTGACAGCCTGTGTGCCAGGCTGTTCCCAGCAGTTAAAGCTCTGCTACATAGGAAAGGGCTGCAGAATTTGTGTGACAGAGTGCCCACATCTCCCTCCTATAGCTCACAGGACCACCTTCACAGATGCTTTTCCAGGAGACCCCTGGAAAGCACACAGAGGTGTCCTGTCCCCAGACCTATGGAAGCTCCGTGATGTCTTTACTTGGATAGCCCAAAGGGGTGACATGCAGAGGCTACCAGCTACCTCCAGTAGTTCCTGGAGGTCAGTTGGTGTGAGCAGGGATGAAAGCCTTCCACCTGTCCCCATATGTTCCTGGTCCTTGAACGCTGCTGCCTGGGTACATGTGAGTCTGTGGGGACCGCTGAAATGTGCTGGGGAATTTTCCCTCTGTCTCTAGCTAAATGGTTTCCTGAGGAAATGAGAAATGGGGGTGGGGTGGGTGGGAAGGAATGAAAAAATTCCAGTAAGGAACTAAAACAAAAAACAAAAAACTTTTTTCTTTGGAACAGGGGTAGTTGTCATCAGATCCAAAACACCAGGATCACCGAGGATTAGAAATACATGAGACTTTTTTTTTTAATCAAAAAAGAAATAGAAGAAAAAGAGAAATCTATGGGCTCTGATATTGCAAGATGAATGCTTAAAAGGTGATGCTTAAAATGCTTAAACGCTTAAGATGGTTAAGCAGCTTAACAGTTCTGCAGGGGAGGTCTGGGGCCACCTGGTACAGAGGGTTCGGAACCCGAGGTGCCTGTGGCTGGGCTCAGACCAGGAGGGAGTTCCTTTCTGGCATTCATTCATGTAGTTTATGGTTAAATTGCTGGACCCCATGTGGACTGAATGGGCCTCTTTATCTTTGTACAAACAGAGGAGGAAGGGGGAATCTTCCCCCACTTCTGGCCCTGCCTGTATTTGTAGACCACACCATGGGTTTTTTCATTCCAGCTGTCAATCTTCCCTTGTTGTGGTCTGGGGGAAAAAAGAAAAGTTTAGGAGCAGGAGGAGTGAGTGCAGAGTCAACTCCACTCTCCTGCCACAGACCTTCAGAGAAGTACAGTGGTCAGACTTTCCTTGCAGAATAAGCCAATCAGGGGCCTCGGGATTATGCATCCCCACCCTTACCCACCATAAGATGTGCCCCAACTGGCTTCCCTTAGCAGCGCACAGGCTTGTGTTTACATGCAGTGTCCCTCACCCAAAGCCCTATGGGACACAACTGAGTTCCCAACCTCAAATGCCATCAGCAGTGACAGGCACAGCTGGAGCAGAAAGCCTTCCTGAAATGTCTTCTGCACACAGCAGCGCAGCCAATCAATGACATTGATTGGTTTGATTTTGAAGGTGCCTCTGTGCCCTTAAAGGAGGACTCGATCTTTAAACACTAACGCAAAACAAAACAGACCACAAAGGCTTACATTTTATGGAAAATAAACTTTTTACAATCTGGTTAGAGTTACAAAAGAATCCTTTAAAGAAATTGCCTGAAAATGTCACAGCCAAAACTGTTGTGTTGACTGTTAGAGGAGCTCCAGAACAGCCTTCTCGCAGGCCTGGATCATGCCTAGGACCATGGTATTTCTTGTTTTGGTTTTTTGTTTTGCTCAGGGTGTCTGGTGATGAAAAGCAAAAGCTTTTTTGCCGGACAGCACTGAGTTAGAATACCACGTCCATTACCTGTTAATATGTGACCTTGAGCAGATAGTGAACTTTCTCTATGCCTTGCTTTTCTCATCTATGACCTGGGGACAAAAAATAGGTGGCACATAGAATTTCTATGAAGACAAAATTAAGCCTAACAGAGTGCCCACCACACAGCCATTTCTCTTGAGTGGCTGCAGGGTATCAAGGACAGAAAAACAAAAGCATCTCCTGGGGCAGCTCTAGGAAGCATAGGGCTCTCAGCTCTTTGTTTCTATTGCTCACTCTGCTGCCAGAGAATCCCACATGGTGGACCTGAGAGCTAGATCAGCAGGTGATGTGCTCATCTTGCCAGCATCAGGACCTGAGTGCAGATCCCAGCACCTAGATAAAAAGCTGAGTGCGGTAGCATGCACCTGCAATGCCAGCCCGGGCAAGTGGAGACAGGGATCCCCGAAGCTTACAGGCCAGCCAGCTCAGCTGAAGCAGTGGCTTCCAGCTTCAGTGAGTGACCGTGTCTCAAGATGGAGCCTGACAGAGGAAGACCCCAGCCTCTGCCTCTGGTCTCTACACGTGCATACACATGTACATAGATGCATACAGGAACATTTATACACAAATAAACCGTACACACAGAGTTTAAGAAGAATCCTATGTGGTGAGGACTGCTTTTACCTCAATTTAGACTTAAGGAAACTGAAGCACATTGACCTGTCACATAGTCAACAGTGAACCCCAACCACCTGGTTCAGAGATCTCCTTGAGTGACAAAGTCCAGTTATTTCTCTACCTAGCTCAGCTTGCATTTTTGCCTAGAAAACCTGAGGGAAAGATTTCACCACTGGCCCCTTGTCCATCGACACTAGAGGTCAACATCCAACGTCAACTGGACTCTGCCTCCTTGGAAAAGCTCCAGGCCCAGTCTGGATGGTGGACCTCTATGAAAGTTTACCTTTGACCTCACCTCCCAACTGAAAACAGAACAGGGATGGTTACATAAACCAGTGCTGGCTGATTCTTGACACCCTAAGGTGATTCTGGAGCCACAGGGCAAACATCAACATTGACTAAAAGAGAGGACAGATGAGCACCCAGCTACTCTTGGCCCTCAAGACACTGTCATCAATGGGCCAGTTTGGCTCAGCATCCAGGATATTGATTGGTATGGGTACACCCCCCCCCCAAGGGCAGACCAGAGACTTGAACATTAACCCAAAGTGAAATAAAACAAACTGTGTATGGCAGAATTCATGGTTAGAATTGTAGAAGAATCCTTTAGAGAAAGAACTTAATTTTCAAACACTAGCTATGACCAATTAAGAGGGCAACTGTCCCCCTTTTTCACTGGAACATACCCCAAGCCCTCCGGGGGTGCCCTCTGTGTTATCTCTGCACTTGTCCCTCACTCTAGTCCTAACTTTTCAGTCACAGGTGTGTCAGAAAAACTTGCATTCATTTGTTTTTCCTTTTTAGTGATTTCCCATCGGGAAGATTCACCCATACTGAAGCTTTCAGTGACCTCCACACACTGGGATTTTTTTTCCTTCTTAAAAGTCAGAAGTTCTCAGCTTTGGAAGCATACTCCAGCTGCACTTCAGCATGTGTGAACTGCCAGAAGCCCTACTCCTATCCTCAGGGGAACCTGAAGGGCCACAATAGTACTGTGACAGCCAAGCTAAGTACTACAGAGCTACCTAGCATTTAACAGGAGGGTAGAATATACAGTGAGGAAACTCTGGGCAGAGGCTGAGTCATGTCTCAGCCAACAGAGAACAAGAGACTTCATCTTGTGACTCAGAGCAATGCTGAATTTAAAACATGAATTGTCTGCATCTGGAATTTTCCATTTAGTGGTTTTGGATTGCTTTTGACCACATGTATCGGAAATTGTAGAAAACAAAACCACAGATAAGGGGAGACTGTTCTCTTGCCAAGTGAGGTTCCTGACATGGTGGGCTTATTAGCAAGTGGCCACAGTCTACAGCTGCTCTGGTTATTATTTACATAGTTTATTGCTTTAATGAACACTTCCTCGCATGGACTGGCTTCACTAACTACCTTAGACAACACTCTTTCAAAATTAAACACAGAATTCTGATTTTTAAAACACCTAAATTATCCAAATCAGTAAATAGAAATTTTGTGGTTATGTTTACCATGTTTTTGGTGAGTGTGTGTGTGTGTGTGTGTGTGTGTGTGTATGTGTGTGTGTGTGTGTGTGTATGTGTGTGTTTAAAGAAGGCCACTAGCTGACTCTCTCTAGAATCATTAATATCTGACAAACAGAAGTAAAGACTAGGATGCAGTCCTTGGTGCTGAATTAAGCACTTAGAGTTTATGGCTGGGCACTGAGGACATAGATTAGTTGGTATAGAGCTTGTCCAACATGCATGAAGCTCTGGGCTCCATGCCCGCTGACACATGAACTGTGCATATGCTTGGCTACTTTGAAAGTTCAAGGCCAGCTTAGGCTACATGAGACTCTGTTTTTTTTTTTAATTAAGGCTCATATTTTACAATGTCATTAAATTGCGACTTCATAGTTGACTAATACAAACCACAAACTCAAGTCTAAATACAGACCTACCAGTAAACTGTTTGCAGCTTCACTGAAACATGTGAACTTTCAACCAGGATCAACCTATCTTTACAGGTTCCTCAGAGACAATAAAGGTGGGGGTAGGGTGGTGATGGTGGTGATGGTGATGATGGTGGTAATGGTGATGATGGTGGTAATGGTGAGGATGGTGGTAATGGTGAGGATGGTGGTGGTGGTGATGATGGTGGTGATGGTGATGATGGTGGTGATGGTGAGGATGGTGGTAATGGTAGTGGTGGTGATGGTGATGATGGTGGTGGTTGTGGTAGTGATGGTGGTAATGGCAACAGAAGCTGCTCTTTATTGAGTTTTCCCATATACCAACCACTATAATCTTTGACTGAGTTAAGGCACAATGTCCTGTGGAAGCCCTGGACGTGAGATTTCTTCCCATATCTCTGTCTATTGTGCTCTCTGAACAGAGAGCACTATGACAGGATACATTTGCAGGAAGTAGCCACAACGTCTTCCATCCTATAGGGCCTTCACGTCACGTGTTTTTTACATGAAGAGGAGGCTATATTTTGTCTCCACTTGAATTTGGGCTTCACCACAATGGCAGAGGTGGTGCTGTGACTTCCAAGGCTAGGTGATAACATGCATAGCAGCTCCTACTCAGTTCTCCTTACTCAGACACAGGGCTCAGAAGAAACCCAGGCTTCAAGCAGAGAGTTGTGTAGGGGCTGCAGCCCACACTCCAGCAGAACCAACCTCATCTCAGACAAGGAAGTGAGAGCATCTTCCAAGGATGCCAGACCAGTCCTGGAGTCACTGCCAGCCTCCAAGTCTTGCTCTGGAGTCCCATCTTGTGAGGCATTCCCTACTGGCCACCTGTCCGACCTTCTTAAACCACAAAAGCTGTCAGAATAACAAAAGAGTTCGTTATCTCAGATCCCTACATTTGTGGTGGTTGGGATAGAATTCAGACAATGCTCCCCTTCCATGCAGAGCTTAGGCAAGGGCTACACCTAGGGCTCATGTTCTAACAATTTTTGGGCCCCCAGTCAGAATGCAGACAGGGACCAGTGAACCAGATATCTGAACGTTTGAAAGCTATAAACCATGGTAACAATGCAGTGTTCAATCCCCTCACACTGATGATTCTCCTTAATAACAACTTTGAGAGGGTCTAACAGAATTCTCATACTCCTGAGTTCTGTACAAGGTAGACCATGGGAGTTAGGAGAGCTGGGCATCAACCGTTTTCCCCTTCCTTTTCCTACTCTACCCTCCTCTAGACACTGCAACTCAACTGTCGTACATCTAGCTCTCTCTGAAACTCAATATGCCCACCCCTTGGCTATCTCTGTCCTGAAGACCTACACACCAGCATCAGGATTCAATGTCAAGGCAACGGACACATTTACCAATCCGCCTAAGTCTGCACAGGCTCAGGACATTCAGATGAGCAGCTGCTCACTATGGTCCCTACAAGGAAGGCCATGGCCAGAGCACAAGGTCTGGGGGAGGGTCCTTCTCATCTTTGTATAAATGCGTTATTGCCCTTGGGTTTGCCCACTCATTTCTCAGATATGAAGGTGTTGTGTAAGACACAGCCAACCAGGTACCTTCCTATAGAGACACGAGATGAGGAAAGAGAGCACAGGGGTTTCTTGCATCCTTCCCCACCCCCACCCACCCCAGGCTCAGGAAGCGGGGTGAGGGACATTGCTGTGTCGTCTCCACTGTCTCTTGGCTCTCCCTGGAACCTTCCTGTTTTTAACAGAGCATGTACTTCCTGCTGCCTTCTCCAGTCCACCTCTACCATCAATCAAGCTAGAAAGGCTTTCCTGGACCTCTTTCGTTTCCTTGTCTATGTTGCCAATTATTGGAAGTCAAGAAAGGGGAGAGCCCAGGGCCTGACTTGCACCTGAACCTCTGATACCAAGCCTCTTCCGGAGGTCCGTGGACTTAAAGCTTCCATCCTTAGCTCTTCTGAACTGTGCATTGCAGAGTCCCAGAGAGACAGCAAACTGGCGAATCCTGCCAGGAATCACCACACCGGGAGTGGAAAAGAATTAAAATCAGGGTTGGGACTGTGTCTAACTGTTTGACTATACACCGCTGTATTCACATTCTCTAAAATGCAGACGTTAAGGTGATGAAAAGACTAGAAATTTGCAAAACAGAAAATAATAACAACAAAAAAATGATCAGGAGAGAAATGGAAATAGATTTGTAGGTGAGGGCAAGACCAGAGGCAGAAGACCAGCGTGTCTCCGACCCAGGCTGTCACTCAACAAAGAATGCAGGGAAATGATAGCCCTGGTCTATTCTACTGCTGAGAGAACACAACAAAACCTAAGTCTGAAACTTGCCTCCATGTCCCGCTTCCTGTCACTGCTCCCGTCACTACCAGACTGCCTCCTAAGGCAGATGACAGATGAACTTGTATGTGCATAACAAGTTACAGTAGGTAAGCAGCAGCGGGCGTGTACATCACCCCAAGTGAGCAATGAGGCAAGAAGCTCAGCTGAATTACGTTATTGGCTGGCTGTGACACTGCACAACTTACAGTTAAAAAACATGGAAAGGGCTGCATTAATGAAATGATATTGACGGAAGGTTGTGTTTCCAGTTAGCAAAGGGATGCCTGTGTTATGTACACATGCACGTCCAAGTACCTTAGGAGCTACTGGCTCCTCTATTATAAAATGTACACAAACAAGAAACAGAAAATGAGAAACTGCTAGGATGGTGGCTTTTTCACTCTTGGAACTTAGGCACCGTGAAGGCACCAGGTGTGTGCAGCCCTTAACAGGAACTAGAGCAACCTACCTCATGGAAATGAGCCCTCAAAGGTTCTAGAACAATGGCTGGTGGCCCTCCATTCAGACTGTAGGCTATTATAACTGTGTAGCATGACTCTTAAAAAGTTCTTATTAATAAAATCAAACCCGGGCCAGGTATTGGGGTGAACACTGGAAGGTCAGAGAGACAGAACCAGCCACAGCTACCTCACCTCGCTGGATCCTCAGCTGATCTTGTTTCCTCAGACTGGATGCCCCGAGCCCTCATCCAGAATGGGTCTCAGCTGAACTGCTGCTAGAAGCCTGAATGCTTCTCCAGGCCAAAA
>CABHPH010162894.1:0-33633 GCA_902168325.1 Peromyscus nudipes | reverse complement strand
CTCTCTCTCTCTCTCTCTCTCTCTCTCTCTCTCTCTCTCTCTCTCTCTCCTTGTGGATCAAGATGTATGCTCTCTGCTGCTATTCCAGTGCCATGCCTGTCTGCCAGCTACCATACTCCTCACTCCCACTTTGAACCCTTTGAAACTGTAAGCCCCAAATAAACTCTTTCTTCTATATTGCCTTGGTCATGGTGTCTTATCACAGCATTAGAAAAGTATCAAGATACTCCAATAAGCCATTTTCTACTCTAAAGCAAATGATTTAAAAAAAAAAAAAAAGGCACCTACCAAACCTCTGGTCATAGAACTCTGCCACGGTTTCCTATTGCTCTCAGGGTGAAGACACAACCTCTGTGAATGGGTCTCAGGACTCCACATGGTCGGGCGCCCTCCAACCTCATCTGTGCCACCTGCCCCTCCCCCTCTTCAGTTCTCCACACTGGCCTGCCTCAGCGTTTGTTCCTTCCTGACATGGGTCCTGCTGCATGGTGTTCCCTCTCTCTTCCCAGCATGTGCTGTTCCTTCCCTTCCCTTAGTTAGTGGTGACTCATCCCAGGCCTCACTCAGTCATTCCTTCTTCAGGGAAGTCCCCCCACACACAGTGTGTCATCGCTGTGGTTGAGACTGGGAGGTTTGTTGTGTTTGGGGGCTGTTTGTTTATTTTGATAGCACTGGCCACGGTTGAGATTATATTCACTGTTTTCTGATCAATTTCTGCCTCCTCGAGGATGGTACACACCACAGTGAGAAGAGTCTTTATGTGTTCATCTTCCTGTGCCTGTCTCAGCAGCTAGCGGCATGTTGGCCTTCAAATACTTGTTACAAGCATAAAAGGAACTGCAGAGAGTGAACATTAACAGGGGCTGCCCACGTCAGGCCTAGTAGACATGACTGCTCAGGGCCCAGTCCTAGAAAGACTCATACAGCCATCTGACAGTAGAAAGATGTTGTCTCCTTTAAAACTACCAAGTTGCCAAGGTTACAAATTATATGACTTTTATTTTATCCTTTTTTTTTCTTTAATATATGCCCCAGTTCCTTAGAGTCTCATCAGCTCCACCAGGATGTAAAAGGAGACTGAAGAAGTGGCCTCCTTTGTCTATATCCATCCTGCTGGGGCCCAGGTCCCATAAGACCTTTCTCTATTTACAGGAATGAAAACTAGAAACCTACAGAAGGGTGTGTGTTTGCCTTTCCTTGAAGTGAAAAGTCTCTCCACAGTATTCTTGAGACATGGACCACAGGGTTCCATTGAAAGAAAGTGCTTTGGTCCCAATCCCCTGTTGACCCCCAGCAACCAGGTGCCATGTTCAGAGGAAGTCATCTCTTCAGGGGAAGAAACTGTGATGCTCTCGCTCTTGTAGATGCTTAAAACAATGAAGTGAGTGTGGAACTGCAAATAAACGTGTCTGTGAAGAGTGTGTGAAGGAGAACCGAAGAGGGGGAGGGGCAGGTGGCACAGATGAGGTTGGAGGGCGCCCAGCCATGTGGAGTCCTGAGACCCATTCACAGAGGTTGTGTCTTCACCCTGAGAGCAAGAGGTGCGACCTGTGGGTCGCGACCACTTTGTGGGTCGCCGTATCAGATATCCTGCATATCAGATACTTACATTATGATTCATAACAGTAAAAAATTACAGTTATGAAGCAGCAATGAAAATAATTTTATGATTGTGTATGGTGATATTTTGTTTGTACGCTAACAAATAAAGCTTGCCTAGAGATAGAGTGCAGAGCTAGCCACTAGGGACCAGGCATTGGTGGCACACACCTTTAATCCCAGAACTTGGGATCTCATGCCTTTGCTCCCAGTACTTGGGAGGCACATGCTTTTAATCCCAGTACTTGGAGGAGAAAACAGGAAGTGATATGGCTGGGCTAGAGGTAAGAAATCTTTCTAATGGCTGGTGGCTCTGCTTCTCTGATCTTTCAGCTTTCATCCTGACTCCAGATTTTTATTATTAAGGCCAATTAGAATTCACGCTACAGTTGGGGGTCACCACAACATAAGGAACTGAATTAAAGGGTCGCAGCATTAGGAAGGTTGAGAACCACTGGTGTGAAGCATATCAACACCTGGAGTCCTTTTCTTTAAGAAGTAAGAGTGGTTTTCTGGTGCTGATTCTGAAAGTACAGTTTTGCTGAGATTGCGTGCACATCAGTCAGTGCCTACACACAGGGACTGGTGCACACCTCACCTATGGGAGTGTCAGGCTTTTTGGAATCTCAGACACTTGGGAGGATAAGGCAGGAAGGACAAAAGTTCGATGCCAACCTGGGCAGTTTACAAAGACACCACCCCAAGCAAAAGTGAAAAGGGCCTGGGAATAATGATGAATGAAAAGATACTCGCCTGCCATGCACAGGACCCTAGTTCAGTTCCTAGCACCACTACATGTGTATTTTTCTTGCTGGAAAAACTGTACAGCAAAATAACAGCAAAACAACAATAAAACCAATACATAATCAGAGTTAAATAGAATGAAATTGCCTATAAAATGTTACCTTCTAGGCCGGGCGGTGGTGGCGCACGCCTTTAATCCTAGCACTTGGGAGGCAGAGGCAGGCGGATCTCTGTGAGTTCGAGGCCAGCCTGGGCTACCAAGTGAGTTCCAGGAAAAGCGCAAAAGCAACCCAAAAAAACCCTGCCTCGAAAAAAAAAAAAAGCAAAAACAACAACAAAAAAAAATGTTACCTTCTAAAAATCTGTTCCATTATTCACTGTTTCCGTCTAGTATTTTTTCATGTAGCTATAATTTTAGGATAAACGCAGATAAATAAGCTCTATTTAATTTGATATTATGTACGTTTTCCTAATTGCCGTTCCATGGTTATTAATATAGAATCATGAATTTGCCAAGGTGATCATTGTGACAACTATAAAAAGTATGGAAATGAGCATGGTCTTGATAAACTTTGCTGCCCTAGAAATAACTGCACTTTCAGTACAAGGAAAGAGGCTGGAATATTGTCTCTCCCACTTAGTAGCTCTTTCCTAAGCAAATAGCTTCACCTTTTAAATTTTTGCTTCTTCATTAAAAAGGTTGTTTTATTTTATTTTTATTTTATTTTATTTTATTTTATTTTATTTTATTTTATTTTATTTTATTTTATTTGCATGAGTGTTTTGTCTGCATGCCTGAATGCATATCTGGGCACCACCTACATGCCTGGTGCCTGAAGAGGTCAGAAGAGGGCATTGGATTCTCTGGAACTGGTGTCACAGCCATGTGGGTGCTGGGAAACAAGCCTGGGTCCTCTGGAAGAGCAGTCAGTGCTCTTTAATGCTGAACTATCCCCCCCAACCCCTAATTCTTCATTTTAAAATGAAGTTCACAGTAGTTAACTCATAGTTATTAATGGGATTGCAAGTAGCAATACCATCAGCTAAGGTAGGTCCTAAGGAGATTTAATGGATCTCTATTTTAATGATCTTCCCAATCATACCTTTTAGAGAAATTTCGAGAATGAAGTTATGGATTTAAAAGACAGAATGTGTCTACAGAGCAAAAATTGCTTTCCGGGAGCCTGGCTCTGTTGGTGTGATGTGGCGGCGTGGCAGCCTGTGGCCTGTTCCATCCTCTCCCATACCACACAGCAAAGTATCTAATTATACAGTGAGCTAATGGATGTCAGAAAGCCTGCTTGTTTACCCCATAGCAGATCTGCTGCTTCTTTAATGAGGAGGTAGCATACACACCTCCCAGCTAAGAGTGAAGGGAAGTCATAAGAACTCTGCTCAAGGTCAAGAAGGCTGAACGTAGCCGGGCGGTGGTGGCGCACGCCTTTAATCCCAGCACTCGGGAGGCAGAGGCAGGCGGATCTCTGTGAGTTCGAGGCCAGCCTGGGCTACAGAGTGAGTTCCAGAAAAGGCTCCAAAGCTACACAGAGAAACCCTGTCTCCAAAAACCAAAAAAAAAAAAAAAAAAAAAGAAGGCTGAACGTGCTACTTTGGACTGCCCAACTGTCCAGCACCTTCAACCACAGCACTCCCAAATCATAAACAGCCATTACTTTAATGAGCATGAGATTAGGGCCTCTCCAAAAGACCCAGACCTTTCAAACCACGTTCCAGTTGCATCTAGAGCCTCACTGTGTCATGGTGGGTGTTTTTCTTTGGTAGTGACTGCTCTAAGCTTGAGTGAGTGTATGCCCCAATTCTGGACAGTGGGATGTGAAAGTGACTCTGCTGAGGGCTTTGAAATAACTTGTATCCCAAATAACATGAGCTCAGAAAAGCGTTTGTATAAAACAGCTCATCTAACAGCAGCACTATGTTGTAGCTTCTCAAGTGACTTGTCATGCTTCATATAATATATACTTAGGTATCTATTTTATATTTCCTTTAATTACAAACTCTGTTTGAATGTACTTCTTTTCTATGAAATATACTCCACAAATGATTTACTGAAAAATGCATAAATACATTTTCCTCAAAACTATTAACCAAATTCACTTGGCAGGTAGTATAATTATTTTCCCGTTGTCTGCAAGGATTGTTGGTCTGCAATGAGAGAAATTTGATTCAAAAGCACTTAAACGATTGCTGTGGGATGTTCTGTATGTTAAATGTGTTGCTCTGATTGGTTAATAAATAAAATACTGATTGGCCAGTAGCCAGGCAGGAAGTATAGGTGGGACAAGGAGAGAAGAGAATTCTGGGAACAGGAAGGCTGAGTCAGGAGACACTGCCAGCCACCATGATGAGAAGCAGATGTTAAGATACTGGTAAGCCACAAGCCACATGGCAACTTATAGATTTATAGAAATGGGTTAATTTAAGATATAAGAACTAGATAGCAAGAAGCCTGCCACGGCCATACAGTATATAAGTAATATAAGTCTCTGTGTGTTTACTTGGTTGGGTCTGAGCGGCTGCGGGACTGGCAGGTGAGAGAGATTTGTCCTGACCATGGGCCAGGCAGGACCAGGAAAACTTGAGCTACAGCAACTCTTATAAAGCAATCATTTAATTGGGGTGGTTCTCTTACAGTTTCTGACATTCAGTCCATTATCATTATGATGGGAGCATGGCAGCATGCATGCAGATGTGGTGCTGACTGTATCTTGACCAGAAAGAAGCAAGAAGTTGACTGAGCATAGGAAACCTCAAAGCCCACCCCCACAGTGACACATTTCCTCCAACAAGGACATACCCACTCCAACAAAGCCACACCTCCTAATAATGCCACTCCCTGAGATTATGGGGGCCAATTACATTCAAACTACCACACACACACACACACACACACACACACACAAAGTGTAAAATGTGTCACTATAATGACATTAATGCTGCTTTACATCAGAGCTCAAATATGTCATCAAAAACTCACGTGTGTCTTCTTGCTCTGCCCACTTCACCCAGGGGATTTCCTCCTCAGTCTGGATGTAGGGCAGATACAGCAGTTACCATAGTAATATCCAGAAAAATCAAACAAAAACAAAGCAGCCTTCTTTGAATCACATCCTACCAGCCAAAGACTTGTTCTGAAGCTCTGAACCAAGTTATGGTCATGTTTCATTGATCGTGATTGGGGCACATGCCCCTGCATACTCAAAGCAGTTATGAACCAAGACAAAATTTCTATGGCAGATGCTAGGGTTTGGATTTGAAAGACAAACAGCAAATAAACAAAAAGCCTGGTATTCACATAGTAGATGCAGAAGAGAGGCAGATGTTCAGCATGAAGCACATCATCTACAGAAGCTCTCAAGGCTGCTCTCTCAGCACTTAGGAACTGGAGGAAGCCTCCCTGCCTCTGGGTTCGCAGATGCTGGCAGACACCAGCTGTGCAAGTGGACCTTCGTAAGGGCAGCAGGCAGAGGTCTGCCACTCCTCTCTGCTCATCATCTCCAGAACTTGATGTGCAGCTCATCTACACACGAAGCCTCTTTAATAGTAAAGTGTGTTCCAGTCTTCTCAAGAGCAGGCTGAGCAGGTGCGTTTTCAAGGTCCTTAAGGTCTGGGGTACGTGTGCAAGGCAGGATTCTCAGGGCTTCTTCCAAGCGATGTCTTGTTGGGAAATGTGTAACTAAGGGAGCTGGTATAGAGGCCGAAAGTACACCCAAGACATGTATGATGTTTCGGATGTGTGTGACCCCCCCCCCCCCAAGGATGCATGTGTTGAAAGCTTAGTCTCTAATGAACCAATGTTAATAGGGGTGGAGATTTAAGAAAGGATGCCCGTGGCAGGTCCTTACATCATTGGGGACACTGAAGAGGTAGATAAGCACTTATGGACCCTAGTCAATCCCCAGGCTCTCTTTCTAGCTCCCTGTCTTGCCACATGATCACTTCCTCTCACTTGCGCTCCCACTAGGATGCCATCTGCCACGAGTCAATGAAGCCAGGGATTGTGAGCTAATAAACCTCTTTTCTCTGTGAAGTACCCAGTCTCAAACGTCTTGTCTTAGTAAGGGACAGTGCAGTTAGTCAATGAAATACCAGTCAAATCAAAAAATAACCCGTGTATTTACTATGCTTTTGTTTCCAAGTCTAAAATTAATGTACTTAATTTGTGGTGGGGGGGACATGTGTGGGTCAAGGAAGGAATGTGTGTAGAACTCCCACAGGCTGTAGTCTAGCCTCTCCTTCCACCATGCAGAGATCAAATTCAGAATGGCAGGCTTTTTGCAAGCCTCCTTATCTGCTGGACTCTCTCACTGGCCCTGTTTAAAATTTTAATAACGTGCTGGTCACGGAGGTGCATGCCTTTAATCCCAACACTCAGGAAACAGAGGCGGGCAGATCTTTATGAGTTCAAGGCCAGCCACATTTACATAGCTAGTTCCAGGCCAGCCAAGGCTACATAGTGAGACCCTGCCTCTAAATAAATAAATAAATAAATAAATAAATAAATAAATAAATAAATAAACTAACAGATAAATAAATGTTTAATGACATATTTTACATAATAAAATACACCCCAAGTATCATTTTAGCATGTAACTAATTAAACATATTGATTAATAAGAAATGGTGAGTTTGGAACCCAGTGTGTATTTCACTTCCAGGCCCCTCTGTTGAGACTAGTTGTAGCTAGAGTTTTTCTGGCTGGCCCACAGTCAGAACAAATCTCTCTCACCCGCCAGTCCCGCAGCTGCTCAGACCCAACCAAGTAAACACACAGAGACTTATATTACTTATAAACTGTATGGCCGTGGCAGGCTTCTAGCTAGCTGTTCTTATATCTTAAATTAACCCATTTCTATTAATCTATAAGTTGCTACGTGGCTCATGGCTTACCGGTATCTTAACATCTTCTCATGGTGGTGGCTGGCAGAGTCTCTCTGCCTCAGCCTTCCACTTCCCAAAATTCTCTTCTCTCCTTGTCCTGCCTATACTTTCTGCCTGGCTACTGGCCAATCAATGTTTTATTTATTAGCCCATCAGAGCAACACATTTAACATACAGAACATCCCACAGCACCTAGTGATAGCCCAAGTGCTGGATATTTGCTATCATATGAGTCAATGCAGAGCGTTTATTCTGATTTTTTCAGAGCAGCCTGACTTTTCAATGGTATTTGTTCCTTTGCCATATGTCTTGTCAGAGCTCTTTCCCTGGTGGATGGAAATTGAAGTAGTTATACATTTTAAAGTACTTACTCATATATTAGTAATAAGCAAGAAAATAAGTCTACTGTTGTCTTTCATCCAGGAGAAACTGCATCTGTAAACAATGTCCATATTGGAAAAACAGAGTCTGTATTGTCAGCAAGCATGCAGAGATGCACACACAGGGGCATCTCAGGGGCCTTGGCCTTGTCAGCCCAGGAGACATAGTCCCTAGTTTGGGAAGGGATTATGGCAAAATTTAGGGAGACCAGGAAACCAGTGGGCATTAGGGGTGGGAGTGAATGGGCCAAGTAGAGACCCTAAAAGATTTAAAAAAATTCAAAAGAGGGTGACAATATAATAACAAACAAAATGGACAGGCTTCATAGTTAGGTTTGGGCCAATTTCCAGTAATACTATACCACTTAGTTTTTTAAAAGAGAAAGCTTGCTTGCATTTCTTTTTTATGTTAATCTGTGTGGGGTGGGTGCTGACCACACACTGTGTACTGAGCTTTACCCACTGCACCTGGCCCTGCCCACCACACCTCTGCATTTCTGTTTAAAATGAAGGAACCATGCAGTAGATGTGAACAACCACACAACTGCAGATGGTCAAGGGCTTTGGAACCAGAAAGGCTAGACTTTTGAAAGTACTTCTTTTCCTAAGATCATTCTTGTCCCCCATAGGAGGCATTTGGGGTTACAAAAATGGGGGGGAGGAGTATGTAAGTAGGTGTTGCTTAACATCCTACCATGCTCTCCCACCACAATCATTGGCCTACACTGCCAATGATACCAAAGTTGAGAAATGTTATTTTAAATGCTGGTCACATCGCTGGCCATGGGCCAGAGAGATGGTTCAGAGAGATGACCTGAGTTTCAACCCTGGAACCCACATAGTAAAAGGAGAGAACCAACTTCCTCAAGTGTCCCCCTTGTTAGGAGCCCGCCCTCACTCCTGCACATGCGCAGCTTGTGGTCTTGCATCTTACGATCAGCGGGCGCTGGTGACTACGTACGTGGCATGGTCACACAATTTGTGCCTTAAAAGCCGGATGCAGACACCACCCTCTCTCTCTGCTCTCTGCTCTGCTCTGCTCTGCTCCCTTCTCCCCCCGACCCCACCATCTTTCTCTCTCTCCAGGCCTGGCTCTCCTCTCTCTTTTCCCTCCTAATAAAGCTCTGAAAACTAACACTGGGTTCTGTTGTGACCGTGACCTTTCCTCGAGGTAACCAGCGCTGTGTGCCACAACCAGTGCCTCAACCAGCACCATTTATCATCCTTTCACCCCTGACCTCATATGTGTACCTAGGCATGTGTGCACCTACATACATACAGACACACAAGGTTAAAATGGTAAATGTAAGAAAGCAACGTATCGTGTACTGGCCTTGAACTTGGCCTCTCTGAGTCTCATTCCATCCTCTCACGTGTAGAGGGGGAGAAACCCCGTAAGATGGCACAGCTGGTAAGGGGAAAGGCACTTGCCACTAAGTTTGTTGAAGTGAATCCAAGCCTTGCAACCACCATGGTGGAAAGAGAGAACCGCTCCCACCAGTTGTCTCTAACCTCCACAAGCGCGCGCGCGCGCGCGCACACACACACACACACACACACACACACAAAGTAAATACATGTGATAAAAAGATAGGGAAAAGAATGCCTTGCTGCAGTAGGCACGCATATGACACTTAAGTGTCACGCTCGGGAAACAACATAAACAAGCTGACCCTCAGAGCTTGCTGCAAAGCTGGAGGGTGCCTTCCTGCAGGGTTAGGATATGCAAACACTGCTCCCTACGTGCCTCTGAGCCTCCAACTTGAGGGCGTTGGACTTCTTTGACCATTCAGTTGGATGGGTCACTTGGACACACAAGTACAGAGACCCCTTCCCAAGAACTCATCAAAATAGATTTATTGGCCACAGTTTGCTTTCTGAGTTAAACTGAGGTGTCATAGACAGCTAGCTGGGAGCCAAGAATATGATGGGACTGGTGGCCCAGCATCTCCAGAGAGCTCTGACAGGGAGGATAATAGCCTTACTGGATGTAATGAACCATCTAACGTCACTCTTCCTGGAACAGAAAGCCTGACTCTGGCTTTCCAGAAACACGGGATACTTAAAAGCCCCCACTCCCTTGACTGTTGCCAAAACATACAGCTAATGCGCCGGAAACTCCTTCATCAAATGCTCCTTCTACACATGCGCCAAAGGTCCTGTCTTTTTCTTTTATAAACCTATTTTCTTTGCTTTTATTTCTTATATCAAGAAAATTTTCGTGACTATAATGTTAAAAAAAACCAATCAGATATGGATCTAAATGCTAGACAAACAACTCCATTTTCATGGGTTCAGAATTCCATATTATTTACAGACGATAAGTCTGAGTTGTAACTAAAAATAACAGGCATTTATTGCTTAGGTATGTTGGCTGGGCACCTTATTCCCATTTTACAGTTGAGAAAGTGAGGCCAGAGAGGTCAGAGTGCCACAAGAGATTAGAAAGGGACAGTGCAGATTTGAAACTGCAGCTGTTGGGATCTGAAGCCCGACCTGATGCGGCTCCCCCAAGCACTGCAGGGGAAGGGGCGATTTAGGAGACTAAGGATGTTGTCTGTGATTTTGTGATTTTTGAGGGCTTTGCAGGAGACAAAGAGTACTCAGGTAGAGGAGCAGAGGCTATGGGATGTAATTAGCCAGAATCTCATGCCTGATCAGCTCACACAGCCTCGGGCACTAAGTTGTTCTCCTCCATTGCCAGAATGATGCTTATTTGGATGATTATGTATCTACCTCTTTATTTGATTAATGGATTTCTCTCTCTTCTTCCTTCCCACTCTCTCCCATCCCTCTCTCTCCCCATCCCTCTCCCTCCCCACCCCTCTCTCCTCATCCTTCTCTGTCCCCACCCCTCTCTCTCCCCACCCCTCTCTCTCCCATCCCACTGTCTCCCCATCCCTCTGTCTCCCCATCCCTCTCTCTTATAAGGGTCTTGTCATGTAACCCCAGGCTCAACTCAAACCTGAGATCCTCTTGCCTTAGCCTCCTGAGGGCTGGAATTACAGGCCCACTTCACTGCCCCAGACTGAATATTGATTTTTGCTAAATTTATTTTCTATCCAGGACCCAGGACAGAGGTTGACATACACAAAGTCCTCAGAGATACTTTGTTCAAAGAGCAGGTGAGTAAGCTGGGCTCAGTGAAAGGAAAAGTGTGGGCTCAGGATCCCCATGACCAAGTTCCCAGACCAAGTTCTCAGCACAAAGGAGATTGATTTGCCCCAGAGGGACAGAGGGCAGAAATAAGAGACAAAGTTGGGAGATAAGAAGACAGAGAAGGGGAAGGAAACCAGGGAAAGAGGGCAGGGGTATGTGTCCTGCAGGACAAAGGACTGTCTCTGCATAGAGAGGAGACAGATGTGACTCATAGGAAAATGGTGGTTTATAAAAGTAAAATGGGAACCCCCGTGGTAGGATGAGGTGTTTAATTTTAATTGGGCATGCTAATTAGGTGAGCCAAAGGGGGCTTTTGCTTGCTGGATTTCAATACTTCGGCAGCTGGCCTTTGGTAGTCAGCCTCAGGAGGAGGGAGTGGTCAATAAGGGACTAGACCTTGGTGGTTAGCTTTAGGAATGTGACCTAACAGCTCTTAGCAAGGCAGAGGGGAATGGAACAGAAGGGCAAAACCTGTCGGAGCATGTTTGCCAGGCCTGGGCTAGCCAGCAGGAATGTGAGTTAGGGGACAGCCTGGGCACCACGGTAAGATCTAAAAAAAAAGAGGTAGAAAAAAAAATCCTCAGTTTTAATTTTAGATAGTTTAAAAAAGCTCTGAGCCAACATTGTCACGGACTGCTCACCAGACATATCATCTCTCATTGGCCAGACCAGAAGAACATACACTGCAGGGTGTTCAAATCCCATGGCTTCTAGCACAGCCCTGGCACCAGAGAGGCACTCAGGCAATAGTTACTTTAGAGAAAACTGAACTCCCCTGCAGCTCTACACAGTTTTCATGGGAAAGGGGTGAGAGATGTCCAGGGAATGTGGAGTGGATGGATAAAGAAGTGCTCTTCCTCAGAGACTGAAAAACCCAAATCCCTCTCCGCAAGGTTGTCTAGTTTTTGCCCATTTATACTCTTGGAGAGTATCCGAGAGCTCCCATTTCCCCCGAGTTCTAGAACTGACCTGTTACAGATAGTCTTCGGAGCCCCCTGAAGGATGGGTGGGGCGGAAGTCACCTTAGAAAAGTGGCATCCTCGTCTCTCAGCCTTCACGGTTCTGTGGCCACAATGTGATTTCTCTCTACTTTCCCTTACCCCAGTGAGTTTTCAGGATGCCTCCAGGAGCCTTCCATGCACAGACAGAAAGGCCACTCAGTCACCCAGGAGAGCTGCCATTTTCTTCTCTTTTGCTCGGTCTCATGTCACACCACTGGGGCTACCTGTCCTTGTCATAGCTGTCAATGTGAATTATGTCCTGTTTCTGGCTGCCATGCACTGTCAACATCTCAAAGGGGTTTTACTGAAAGAGTGCCTTCAGTATTGTATTATCATTCTAGGCTTGCTAGTGAGACTTCCAATCCAGGGGGACACAGAATAGAAAATCCTTCACTGAGCCTTTACAAGGCTTTATAATTTACTTAAATATTTGCATATATTTACATTGTATGTATTGGTGTGATATATAATTTATATATGTATATGTATATGTATATATATATATATATCACTGGAAACTCAGTTTCCCATATAGTGCAGTCTCTGTATAGAGTTGAATTCAAAGAAATATAATCTACCCACAAAACTTTCATTAAAAGGCATTCTGATTCTTGTACACCCCCACTTAAAGGTGGCTCCCCACCATTTGCAATGCTTCTTGAGCTGTTTTGAACTATCCACATGAGAAGTCACAAACCTGTTCCTCAAGCCCAGGTCTATCTATGCCTTTGCTGTGCCTTTAGGAACTTGGTTCATGTATATTCTCCTGATTCAGCAGTTAAGAGAGGGTGAGGGGAGGCAAAGGCTCACCTTAGTGTGTCAGAGGGAAAAGGGAAGAGCGGGGAAATGCAGAGAGTGACACATCAATAAATCTCTACCTAGAATGTTTTTATTTTGTAGGGGTTTCTTTGTGTGTGTGTTTCTGTGGAAGGGGTGCAGGCACCCGTGTGTGTGCATACACGTGGAGACCGAATAGCAACATCGGGTGTCTCCCTTGATTGCTCTCAGCCTTAGTCTTGAGGCACAGTCTCTCATGGAACCCACAGCTTTCCAGTTGAGCTAGACTGGTGGCCAGCAAGCCCCAGTGATCCTCCTGGCTCCTTCTGCCCAGTGCTGGTACTGCAGATGCACACACGGTTGGGCTTTTTTGATATGGGGGCTGGGAATCTGAACTCAGGCATTTGGCCAGCTGAGCTATCCCTCCAGCCCCTGTGAGGAGTGTGTGTGTGTGTGTGTGTGTGTGTGTGTGTGTGTGTGTGCACATGTGTCCATGCATGAGTGTATATTCCTACTTCCAGTACTGTACTTGAGATTTCTTACGTTTTAGCTCGGAGTGTTGCTTCTTAATGCATAGCTCCTGTAGCAATTACCTATTTCTACCTTGGTTACAGCTCTATTGCTGCAAAAAGAACCATGACCAGGCAACTTTTGTAAGAGGAAGCATTTATTTGGGGGCTTACATACAGTTTTAGAGGGTTAGTCCATGATCATTATGATGGGAAGCAAACAGGCATGGTGTTGAAGCAGTAGTTGAGAGCTTTACATCCTGATCTGCAGGCAGCTGGCAGAGAGAGAGAGAGAGAGAGAGAGAGAGAGAGAGAGAGAGAGAGAGAGAGAGAGAGATTGAGATTGAGATTGTACCTGGCATGGGCTTTTGAAACCTCAAAGCCCACTCTCTATAACACATCCCCTCCAATAAAAACACATACACCTCCTAATCCTTCCCAAACAGTTCCACTAACTGAGAACCAAGCATTCAAACATATTCAAAATGGGAGCATTCTCATTTAAATCACCACAATTGCTATCTAAAAAATTGCCCAAAACTTAGTGGTTTAAAGTAGCATTTACTACCTCTTGATTTTTGTGAATGGCTTTCAGATGACACTTCCTGGATGACCCTGGGTCCAAGTTTCATAGAAGGCAGCCTAGCTACTAGCTGAGGCTGAACTCCTTTCCTAATGCTACTGGAAGTGAGGCTGGAGTCTCTTTCAAATGTTCTTATGTGGATGTTAGGTGCCTTAGTCCTTTGTCCCATGTCCATTGACCCCTCTGACCCCCACCACAGTGTTGATCAGGGCATAGCAATTAGCTTCCCTCAAAGGAAATGGGGGTGTGGGCAGAGGGAGAGGGTGAGGGTGGGGAAGATGGGGAAGAGAGAGAGCATTCCCCAAGAAGGAGTCCAAAACCTTTCTGTAACTCCATCTTGAAAGTGATAGCCTACTGCTCCCATGTTCTGTTCATCACAGGAGAGGTAGTGGGTTCAGCCCATTCTCAAGAAGAAAGGATTACACAAGGTGGTAAATGCCAGTGAGCAAGGGCCATCAGGTATGAGGCATTGATGAAGCCTACTGCTATCACCTACCTTATTCTTTTTAGCACATGGAATTCTAGCACATATACTTTTTCTTACCAGTCATGGTTTCTAATTTATTTTATCCTCATGTTTTGCATTTTATCTGATGGGTATGCACTTTTCTCTAATGTTTTACAATGATGTTTAACATTTTGTCAGGACTTTTATCTTGCTGCCAACTCACCCAGAGAATGAGACGAGGTAGTATACTTTCTTCCCTGCCTACATCTTTGTGTTCTCAAAGACATCTGAACTCCCAGCCTGAGATACGGGTCTGAAACACACATATGTGGCTTTGGACCATGTAAGATTTGCCTGGTCTGCTTTTTTATTGTTGTTGTTGTTGGTTTTTCAAGACAGGGTTTCTCTGTGTAACAACCCTAGCTGTCCTGGAACTTTCTCTGTAGACCAGGCTGGCCTTGAACTCACAGAGATCTACCTGCCTCTGCCTCCTGAGTGCTGGGATTAAAGGGGTGAGCTACCATCCCCCGGCTGGCTGATCTGTTTTGAGATATGCTACAGGCCTTAAAAACACAGGGATTTCAGAGGCTTAGTGTGAAAAAAAATTAAATCAATGGCTTATAATTATTACATTGGTTGTGTTTTAAAATGATAATATTATGAATATATTGGATTAAATGTAGTATGTTATTAAAATTAATTTTACCTGTTTTTTTTGGCCTTTTAAATATATCTAAGAAAAATTTTGAATCACACATTTACTATTACAATTTACACATTTACACTCATGTGTGGCTCACAGACGTCGTTTGCCAGTTTGCCTTGTGATTCTTCTGAACAACATAGCTGTGGGCTGTTGTGACTTGATTTTCAACATAGTCTTCATTTTCTTTGTAATAGTTTCTTAGCTCTTGACTCAAGCACCCTTCCATTTATTTTTTGCTATGGCAATGGCAACCTTAAGTAATTCTTTATATAAGTCAGTGCCTGGGATGTATTTTAATTGGTGCAATGCTGGCCTGGCATGCCCAAGGCTCTGGATTCAAACCCCAGTGCTGGCAGGAACAGTCAGTAGAGGTAAACTTTCTAAGTCCTTGCATGTCTACAATTATCTTTATTTTTCTCCTCTTGAGAGATATTTGGATGCTTCAGTTCCTCTGATAATCCATTGCTGCCAGTTCTGATTCAATACAGATAATCTGTTCATTTCTTCCCTAACTAAAGCTTATAGACTTTTTCTTTTCTCCTTGCAGTCCAGACTTCTCAGGAAGCTACATTGAGGAGTGTTTGCTTGTTTGTTTGCTTGTTTGTTTGTTTTTTCATTAGTTCTGTTTGGTACTCAGGGGCCCTCTTTATGAAGACTTCCTGAACTAAAGACTTGTTTCTTTACTCTGAGATTTGATTTTGTTTTAATCCCATCCATTGCTTTTATCTTTTCTAAATCTCTGGATAACCCAGAACAACACTGTTGGAAACTTCAAATCCCCTCATGATGACTTTTATCTGCTCTCTTATTTTCCATCACTCTGGGAAAACACCGAAGCTCAGTCTTCCCCACACACGGGTCTTCTGTTGATTGAGTTTGTGTTGTGTTATCTCTTAGTTTTCATCTTCGCTGTGGAATTCTGGAATTGAGGAAGAAAGATAAACTGATACCTTCCAGTCTGCCCCTTCCAGTGTTTGCTTATTTATTATTTTTGTTTTGGAGACACAGTAGGATTCACTTGGCCTGGGTAAGAAGGAGATAGCACACAAGAAACCTTCATAAGTGTGGAGCTGACAACACATTCAGAGAACCAGGACTGGAGATGCTTTGGACTTCACAATCACCAAGCTGACTGAGCCACTTCTCAGCCACCAAATTCATGGGCGTCATGCTTGGCAAAGCTCCATTTCTTTGACACAAAGGTCTTCCTGCACATGAGGAACTGGGACTTGGTTCTCAGAGACACTTGTTACAGGCTCCTCATGCCACAGGTTGGTACAGACAGAGCTGGGAACCTGGTCAGTGTCAGTCCTGACCATTGTATCCCACAGTTTCACAAAGGCAGCTCATGTACCTGTCCAGAGCCTAGACAGAACGTCTCAAGAGCAGACACGTGAATGTCCATTGGAAAGGGCCATCTCCAAGGTCCATTACAGCAGAACTTCTTAAAATTTTTTACTCACAATCTCAAGCCAAAGTCACTGGGTGGGCATTTTATTTTTAATGAAACTTAAGTCATCAATTCAAACAGTAATTTTAAAAATCAAATATTCTAATACAATATGACCCAAAGATGTACTAATCTGATAGCTACATGATTGGAATGATGTCTATAATTGAACCACTATGCTTCTGTAAGAGCAGAAAACTCTGTGTGGATAGCAAAAACGCTATTGTTTATAATGCAACATAGTCTGGAATCTGAGCGGAGTTGTTGCGGGCAAGTGTGTTGTTACTGTTGGCGTAAGAGCAAGCTCGGTGCAAAGTATGTATATTGTGTGTTCAGAATCAAGACTGCACTAAAGTCATTGGATTCTGCCAGAAGCACCTCAGAGTCACTAAGCGTTTGGTTTTGAATTAATTTCTGGGTTTTGCACATTGAGAAACGTTCTACAGTTGCCAATTTTTTCCAGCCCCACATCCAGTTACATGACCCCCTATGGGTTTGCAAACCACAGGTTTCAGAAGCTGTACCTCGAAAAGTCAGTTGCCACATATGTAGATCATAGCTTCAGATTTTGAATTTGTGTATTTAACTGTAAATGTCTGTAGCGATCTGGAAGCCAGGACGAGACTGTGGGGCAGAGGGAGGAGGAGGAGGAGGCCGAAAGAGGAGTGGAGACAGCAGAACACATGCGATGTGAGAGTAGTGGTTCCACTGAGAAATGTCCCCCGTGGGCTCCTGTATTGAACATTTGGTACCCAGTTGGTGGTACTGTTTGGGAAAGTTACCAGACCTTTAGGAGGAAGCACCTTGTTGGAGGAAATGCATCACTAGGAGAAGGCTTTAAGTGTTTATAGCCCCACCCCACTTCCTGTTCTCACTTTCTGCTTCCTGTGTGTGGATGAAAACGTGATCGACCAGCTTCCGGCTCCCGCCACCACGTTGTGCTTTCACCTCTGTGATGGCATCTATTCTTCGGGAACGGAACGCCGTCACGAACCCTTTCTTCCCTAGGTTGCGTTTGGTCATGGTATTTATCACAGTGACAGAAAAATCACTAATACAAAAGTAGAGGGAGAGAACGCTGGAGGGGCAAGGTTTAAACAGAAATGGGGTGGGGAAGGAGGATTAACTAAAACAAGAATATATGAAGAAAACATACGGAAACTTAATTTTAAAACTAATTTAAAATATAATTCGCCAGGCTGTAGTGGCGCACACCTTTAATCCCAGCACTCGGAAGACAGAGGCAGGTGGATCTCTGAGTTCGAGGCCAGCCTGGTCTACAAGTTCCAGGACAGCTAAGACTGTTACACAGAGAAACCCTGTCTTGAATATAAATATAAAGAGAGAGGGTTTAAAGAAAGATAACCTATGTGGGTAGAAAATGCTGAGCCCAGAAGCCATAGGGTCCTTTTCCTGTGCCTACATGTGTTATTATTATATTAGCTACATGTCTGCTGCTGTGGTAAAATATCATGGCCAAAGGTGACTTAAAGAAGGAATATTTTATTTTAGTTTATGATTATGGAAGGAGCGTGCATAATGGCAGGGGAGGTGTGGCAGCAGGCGGCCTGCAGGAAGCTGACATACAACATCCTCAAGCACAAACACAGAGCAGAGAGACAATTGGAAGCAGGTGAGGCTATAAACTCTCAAAGCCGAGCCCAGTGATGCGCTTCCTCCAGCAAGGGCACAGCCCTGAGGTTCCACAACATACGCCACGCAGCACACCAGCTGGATATCACGTGTTCGAACACCTGAGCCTATGAGGGATAGTTCTCATTCAAATCACCACTATTATCTTACATAATTACTTCAAATAGAAGCAAAATTCATTTTTCTGCCCAAGAGGAAATTTAATTAAAATAACTGCTTTATAAAATAGAATTTATATTTCTACCAATTACCTGCAACTTAGAAATGCAATGAAGCTTCTCTAAGACAATAAACATAATGGAGCTGATAATGTAGACAGATATGCTGTAGATTATACATTTTAACACTGAAATGGAAAACCACTACATACCCAACATCATATGGTTGTTAGGTATTTAGCCATAAAGGATTTAAAAAGGAAGGGTCTGTGTTTAGAGCCATTATTTTTCAAACAAAACAAAACACTTTTCCAAGGTTATGTTTTTCACCATTAGACAATAAATCTTTAAAGAAATAACAATCTCTGTAGCCAAAGGAAATGTCCTCATGCTATGTTGAAAGGTTAAAAGCCATATCAGACTCAAAGTGGCACTGTGGTGAAGAACTTGCCCAAACTGAAAAACTGCAAAGTCAAAACCAACTTCTCTTTGAAAAACCTCCCCCAACCAGGGTAAGTCTGGGTTCAGCTAGGCTTCCGGTGAGCAGGTAATGGAATCTAAGCAAAACAGTTGGTGGAAGTCAAAATGGTTAGGAGAAACCAAAAAGCACCCTGGGACCCAGCTCTTTGCTCAAGCTTTGTTCCGGACATATCTGTGAAAACGTTGGGGTCTTTTTTATTTGTTTTGTTGTTGTTGTTAGTTTTGGTTGGTCAGTTGGCTGTTTGGGGCTTCTTGGTTTGGTTTGGCTTGGTTTTGTACACAGGGACTTACTAAATAGCTCAGGCTAGCCTTGAAGTTGTAACCAACAACCTCCTGAGAATAATTGTTTGACTCGTGAGCTCAACGAGATGCTTTTTCTTGGAATGTTATTTTTACTTACAAGACAAACAACAGGGGCCAGGTGGTGGTGGTGCACGCCTTTAATCCCAGCACTCGAGAGGCAGAGGCAGGCAGATCTCTGTGAGTTCCAGGCCAGCCTGGTCTCCAAAGCGAGTTCCAGGAAAGGCGCAAAGCTACACAGACAAACCCTGTCTCGGGAAAAAAACAAAAACAAAAAAAAGATGAACAGGTGTTTGTGGGTATAGAGTATAGCTGAAGAGTACCCTATTCTAAGAAAGCTAATCAAATACTTCTTTGCCAACTGTGTATCTGAAGAGAGACAGGTTGTCTACATACAATTCTTCATAAAAAATAACAGAAACCAAGTGAGTCAAGAAACATGAAAATCTAGTTGATGTCCATCAAGTCAACCTTCTAAAAATGTAAAACAATGCCACTCTTAGTTTTTTACTTTGCTTTTCTTTTCTTTGGAGAAATATAGTTAGTATAAAATGTTTATATAAATATTTACCGAATTTGCTATTGTTGTTTTTACATGAATTAATGGTTATTTAAAACTTGATTAGTTTTATTATCCAGTGTGATGAACACATTTAATCTTTATAAATAGAAGTTCTTTGGAATCTTCAATAATTTTTAGAATATAAGGAAGTCTTGTGACCATAAATTTAAGGACTCTCTTTCTGAATTTATAGTAAGTAGTAGGTAATGAATAAGCCAGTGTTTGGAAAGCCTTGGGATTTTTTTATTTGAATGCATACTACTAAACTCATTGAGATCCTTTTTGGGACATCATCTATGATGGTTGATTTCATGTGCCAGCTGGGGTAGTCCACAGTTCCCAGATATCTGATCATGTGTTATTTTAGATACATCTATGAGAGTACTGGGATTTTTTGTTTATCCATTTTGGTTGGTCAGTTGGCTGTTTGGGGCTTTTTGGTTTGGGTTGGTTTGATCTTTAGAGACATGGCATCACCATATAACTTTGACTGGGTTTGAAGCTGCAATCCACAGCTTCCCTAATTCTGAGATTACAAGTATATACTACCACACTGAACTTAAGAGATTCTTGTAAGTGAGAGTAACATAGAAATTGGTAGGCTTTGAATAAAGCTTATCTTAAACCTTCTATACTCACAATAAGGTTCCTGCAAATCAGCTGAAAGCCCCCATAGTATAAAGACTGGTCCTTAAATAAGAAGGAACTCAGAGGCAGACAGTCTTTGGACAGGAACATCAATACCAGCTCTTGCTGGTTCTCAGCACAAGACCCACCTTATAGATTTAAAATTTCTCAGCTTCTACAATTCTATGAGCCAATTCTTTAACATCAAGCCTTCCCTCAAAATACATACATACATGCAACTGTTCTGTTTCTCTAAAGAACTGCCTAACACATTAGTCTTATCAGTAGGAGATATATACATACATATATACTTTGTTACAGAACACATTTATGTATAACAATAATAATTAAGAAAAAGTCATGAATTTGAGATGGAGTGGGGGGGGATGCTGGGGGAGTTGGAAAGGGAGGGGGAAGGAAAAGGGCAGAAAGGATGTAAATGGAATACTCACAAGTGAAATTCTCAAAAAAAAATTTAATTTAATTTAAAATACATTAAGAATTCATAATAGCAGCCAGTACATTTCTTGGTGGACTAGAGGTTAAAAGCAAGGGAAAAGAAAATTGTTCTAACTAAGTATATAAAATATCTTGAAATATACCAGTAAACGTAGAGATGGCTATGTGAAGTAATAGTTCTACACCTAATGTCCATGCCTACAACATCTGGTCCATGCCTACAACATCTGGAAAAGCACAAAATAGTTTCTCTTCTAAACAGTTCTCCTTGACCCTCCCCCTCCTATTCAAAGGACCATCTCCATCCCCCAAGGCTTGAACTTTCGTTTTCTCGGTTTCTCTAATTTTGAGAATTCTTTGTAAGTAAGGTGTTAATGACTTCACACTTCCCCAAACAATTTACATGTTAAATGACAACTGAAGAGGGAAACAGGTGTTTTGCCTCGAAGTAATTAATCTCTACTATGGGTGGAGAGACTCAGAGCACCTGAGTAGGGGGAGAGAGCTAAGACAGACAGGGGCCTTTCTGAGGCCTACCAAACAGGCTCAAGGAGTCGACTACCTACCTACTCTTCCTCTACCTCCACTGTGTAGAGGGCACTCTTACGGAAGTTTCATGGGTGTAGTTGCCCGAGCATGTTGCTGACACATCCTGACACATCCCAGGAGACAGTGCATGGGTCATGGTTATGTGAGACATAGTGAAGGGCTGAGCTGGGCACATTGTACAGAAGAGCCAGTGGCTGCCATCCTACATCAGCTCATGGAGCCAGATGTCACGGAGATACTGTCACGAACTGCACACATGTCTAAATAATTTTAATATGTTTTTTATTTCATTGTATGTATGTGGGTGTTTTGTCTGCATGCATACCATGTGTGTGGAGTGTCTGTGTAGACCAGAAGAGGGCATCAGATATCCTGGAACTGTAGTTATGGGCCTCCGTGTAGGTGCTGGGAATTGAACCCAGGTCCACTGGAAATGCAGCCAGTGCTCTTAACTGCTGAGCTATCTCTCCAGCCACATGTCTAACTAATTCTTCTGGAGCAAGAAACTTACAACCACCCACGATACAAACAAAGGTAAATATCTTTTGTTTCTTTTCAACTCCAAATACAGGTTATTCTTTGTATTTATGTATTTAACGTTTAGAGAAATGGAAGCCATTTAAAGTCATCTGTGCATGGCTATGCATAGGAATGCATACCTGTAATCTCTGCATTCATAGGGCTGAGGTGGGAGGATTCTGAGTCTGAAGCCAGCTTGGGCTACATAGTACAACCCTATAGCAAAAATTAATAAATTAAAAATAGTATAAGATTCACTGCCAAATACTGTAATATGCAGCCATAACACAATAAGTAGGATTCAAATTTTTCAACTGTATAAAAATATGGTTTGAATTACTATAAGGGTAATAAAGAGGCCATGAGACAATGGCAATGGGCTTTTTTTTTACTTTTTTTTTTTTTTTTTTCCTGCTTGCCCATTTAAATCTGATCCCAATCCTGGTTTGGTTGCAGTTGCTCACTGTAGCTTGACTATTAATGGTGACAATTGTGGGTCCAGTTGGCTAAGAACTCCAAGACAGAGGGAAGTTAGCAAGCATTCCTTCATTGGCTGTCTTTCATTCTGTTGATCTAGCCCAAAGTCTAGACTGAAAACAGCCTCTCAGCCTTCCCCTGCCTGATAAGGAATTGCCCCCAGGAACTTCATTTTCACAAACATTCAACAGGGAGTAGATCAATGGCCAAATAGCAACTACATAACACAATATATCCACATTGTCACTACAGTTTTGTTTTTATGTTTTTCATGTATGTGTGGGGTGTGTGTGTGTGTGTGTGTGTGTGTGTGTGTGTGTGTGTGTGTGTAGAAGCTAGAGGCCAGCATTGGCTGTCTTCCTCCGTCACTCTCCACTATATCTGTTTGAGGCAGAGGCTCTCACTGAATCTAAAGCTTACCGACTTAGAGGAGTGGCCAGCAGCTCTGGGCATCATCCTGTCTCAGCCTCCCTGGTACTGGGATTCTAGGCACGTGCTGCTGTGCCTAGCATGGGTGCTGGAGATGAAAACTCATGTGCTTATGCTTGCACAGCAAACACTTCTCTAATTTTTATTGTGGAATATATTAAACACAAAAGCACATGCAAATGAGAACTTTAAATAAATGGAGAGTTGGGAAAAACAAACAGAACTCCAGGATGAAAGACCACAAAATGAAGGGAAAAGATAAATCATTCTCCACAAGCTAATTCACAGATTCGAATTATTTTAACTCAAAATCTCACGGGACATTTTTTTTTTTTGGTGGGGGGAATGCAAACAAACAAGAAAGTTCTAGAATTGATCCAGCAGGATGCTATAGCCAAAACAATGTTGGAAAATGACAGGAACACATGCCTAACCTAAAAAGAAACTAAACAAAATAAAACTGAACAAAGAAAAAAGCTACATAAAAAACTTACCTCCCCCTGGGTGTGCACCCAGGGACTCTGCATCTCCTAGAGACACCTGCATGCACAGACTGTTCATAGCAGCTCTGTCCACAGTAACCAGGAAATGGAATCATCTCTGATGCCCAGCAACTGATAGATGGAAAATGAAAATGTGGTTTATATACACAATGGAACTTTATCCAGCTATGAAGAAAAATGAAGTTGTGAAATTTGCAGGTAAATGGATGAAACTAGAAAAAAATTAAACCGAGTGAGGTAGCCTAAGCTTACAAAGACGAACACCACGTGTTTCCTCTTATATTCAGGCCTTGGCCCTAGCTGGTGAGCTGTATGTGTTTAACCTGGAGTACCAGGAAGGTAGGAAGGGATTAGTAGGAGAGGATTATCTTAAAGGAGGGGGGGGCGGGCAGTAGCACATAGGTAAAATATGGAAAAGGGTGACTATCAGGAGTAGAAAGGTTCAAAAATAGAGAAGGATAGGATATGAGAGAGTCAAGGGAATGAATGGGTGGGAGGTTAGGTAGGATGGATGGGGTGTGAGTAAACACTCAGAAACCTGCATATCTGGTTAGGCTATTAAAAAACAAGTGAACTGTGAAGGTCGAAAGTGGACACTCTACTGTGCTAGACAGTGTCAGTCCTAGAAGTAATGAGTCACTAACCCAGAACTCAGGTGCCAGCTATGACGCTTCTCTATGTTGTTGGTCATGGGGGGGGTTGGAGTTGCCCTTGTGGCAGCATGGATAGCAGAGTGGCTGCCATTCTGTCCTGTGCAGTCGTAGGCTGTGGAGCTAGGCTGGGTTGAACAGAGAGAGGTCTCTGGTTGGGTTGCTTAGGTCACTAGTACTGGACTGACCACGTGGAGGACCACGTGTTTGCTGACTGCTCATTGGCGTGGCTTCCCGCCTCACTGTGCCCAGCCCTCTGAGACTCACCATGGGCCTGTGTCACTGACATCTTGGGTAGAGACAGATGTGTTGACAGAAGATGGTGACACCCCCAAGTTAAGCTGTATGTTCTACAAATGCTCTCTCAGAACTGGGCCTGGGCCTTGGTCCATAGTTAATGTTGGGGACCCAAGAGTACACAGCCCAGTTCTTCTCAGTACTTTCTGGCATGGGGTGAACTGTGCAGCAGCTCCTCCTCCTAGACCAGGTGAAAGGCTGCCTTCTGTGATCCAGGAGCGACACTCAATAAAACAAAAACTCCTAAATATGGGGAAGAGATCTGTAAGAAAGAAGGGCACTGTCTGCGGTAGGAGAGATGTAAGAACAGTCAGGGAGAGTAACCAGCATGCATTATATGCAAAAAGAATCATCAAAGAACAAAATTTATTAATAAAAAAGCCCACCTAAAATCTGTATCATAGCAAAAGAGTTGAAACACAAGTCAGATATCAGCATATATACCCATGAAACAAATTATAACATGGTATTATAATACTTACTTTTAGTATATAAATGAACTCAGCCTATAAAGGAGGCATTATAAATCAATTAGAAAAGGAATTGCTAACCAATAAAAAAGGAAATTGGTCTAGGTAGTAAAAGGATTCTAGGATTCAGATTCCTGCCTCACAATATCAAACCAGTTCAACCAGAATGAAAGAGCTAAACATAAAAAACAGATAACAACCAAAAGACAAGCCAGGCCTGTATGGATCTGTAGTCCTAGCTGAGGATAAGGCAGGAGGATTGGCTGTAGAGAAAGTTCAAGTCCAGCCCAAGTGACTTAGTGACAGCCTTTTATCGTAACGGCATGACGGGTGACGGCATGTTTGGTTTTTCGAGACAGGGTTTCTCTGTGTAGCTTTGCGCCTTTCCTGGAACTCACTTGGTAGCCCAGGCTGGCCTGAAACTCACAGAGATCCGCCTGCCTCTGCCTCCCTAGTGTTGGGATTAAAGGCATGTGCCACTACAGCCCGGCTGTGACAGCCTATTTTAAATGAAAACAATTACCTATCTGTCTGTCTACTTAGCTATTTATTTGTTTGTTTGTTTGTTTGTTTATTTTGATATCTAGAGACATAACTTAGTGGTAGAATCCTTGTGTAACATGTGAGGAGCTCTGGGTTTGATTCCCCAGTACTGGAAAAAAAAAGTAATTAGAAAAAGTTACATTTTTCCCTAACAAAAGATAAGACTTTTAAAACTTGAAATGAATGAGGGAAAAAAATCATTAAGACATGATTTGACTATATAAATGTATGTTACAAATAATTACAAAGCTAACAAGTTATAAAACAACCTAAGGCCAAATATGCACATTTCCCCTTTAATTTCTGTACTGTTTAAGACACCAACCAGAACCACTCTGGGAGGTCAGAGAGAAGGCAGGGCAGGAACTTAGAGGCAGACTAAAGCCGGGACCAGTAGTGCTGCTGACTACTGGCTCGTTCCTTTGCCTGCTCAGCGGCTCTTCCTCTAGAGCTCAGGCCCACCTGCTTAGAGATGGCACCCCCACAGTGGACTGCGCCCTTCTGCAATCCAAAATTCCAAAGTCTCTTAGTTGTGGGCTCCTGCAAAATCAAAATCAAGTTACGTACTTATTACTTCACTAAGTAAGGGCCAGGACACGGTTAAAATCAGATCAACACAAAGCCAAAGGCCAGCAGGGTAAAGCTCAGTGTCCCTTCTGGGACACAGCACCTTCCAGACTCCTTTCCAGCTCGGCTACCCACAGGACACACATGGCTTAGGCTATCCCCATGCCTGCTGCTGTCCTTGTTAATAGTTCTATAGACATGGATATCCAAAATGCCGGGGTCTCTGCTGCCAAATACTCTACCTTCACTCATAACCTCTTCTGCTCTCTCTTCAGGAACTCTAACCCTGCTCCATGGTGTTAAGCCTCCATGGCCTCTTCAATCCCGGGGCTTGTACTGCCACTGAGGCTGCACCTTCACCAATGGCCTCTCCTGGCTTCTCACAGGGCCACGCCCCTGCCACTCTCCATGACCCCTTCATGCCTTCAAAACCAGTATCATCTGGGAAACTCTTAGGCATTGCCCAAGTTCAGCTGTCAGCATAAGGCACAGCCTTGGTGTCCTCTGGATCAGAGCTTCTGTTGTGCTGACCCCGAGAAAACACTTCCCAGAAGATGTGGCCTAATGATGTCGCTCTCTTCTTAAGCACAGCTGATTCTTCAGTCCCAGATGACCAGTATCAACTGTCCCAGCAAAGCAGAAGTCTCAGCTTTGCACTTAGGGCCTCTTGTTAGCCGCAGCCGATTCTTCAGCTCCAGCCCTGATGGAATCTTTGCTTCCCTCTGAACTTCATAGGCGAGGCCTCTGTCATCGGCATCACTCTCAACGTTTTTATCTTCCAAGCTCTCACAGAACAGCCCACTGAGCTCTGAGCACTCAACAGTCTTTCTACCCCAAAGTTCAAATGTCACCACAATGCTCCCAAAAGCACATGGTCAGGTCTGTCATAGCAATACCTCATGACCTGGCTCCAATTTCTGCCTTAGTTTGCCTTCTACTGCTGTGGTAGACACAAGGACTACAAGATAAGGGTTTATTTTAGCTTATTGTTCATAGTCCATTGTCAAGAGAAATCAGGGCAGTAACCCAAGACAGGAACCTGGAGGCAGGAACTGAAGCAGATGCCATGGGGGTGGGGTGCTACTTACTGGCTTGTTCCTCAGAGCTTGCTCAGCCTGCTTTCCTACAGCACCCAGCACCACTTGCCCAGGGGTGGCACCACCCACACACCCCTGTGGGCCGGGACTTCCCACATCAATCATTAATCAAGAAAATGTACCACAGACTTGCCTACAGGCAATCTAATGGAAGCACTTTCTCAACTGAGGTTTCTCTTCCCAGATAACTCTAGTTTGTGTCTAGTTGGTAAGAAAAGAAAGGAAGGAAGGAAGGGAGGGAGGGAGGGAGGGATGATGACAGAAACCAACTAGCAGAGTCTCTAGTAAAGGACCCAAACCTAGAATGTTAAACTTGCTTATACAATTTAATAAGAAATGACCAGCTCAATGGGAAAAGGCTCCTTTTACAAGAGAGGATTACCTCCCAACGACCAGTGGACAAGAGAGGATTGCCTCCCAATGACCGGTGGACATATGAAGACTTGTTCCCTACATTAATCACTAAGTAATGAAAATTAAAGTGACTGAGTTACAGTGTAACAAGCTGACAACCAACTGCACTGAAAAGACAGAGTATTAGAAGGTAACCAACATTCCATGAAACTAGAACCTTGTTCGAATACCCCTGGGAACGCCTAGGTTGAAAAGACCCATTCTGGAGATAGTTCATGGGTGTCAGTTGAATGTAGACATACCCTGTGGCCCAGCAAGTCCATGTCTAGATGTACGCCAGCAAAAATGCAGCCACCAACTGGTTTACATAGAAATGCTCATAATCCACAATTGAAAAACGTCCAAATGTCCAGTAACAACAGAATTGAGTATTCATATAGCATGCCAAATTTCTAAAACAGTCCTGTAAACAAATGAACGAACACAGAACTGTCTGTCGCTGTTAGAAGTGGGGAGAGCCATTATTCTTACAGAAGTTGTGAACAGGGGCTGGAGGACATTTCTGAGGGTGGGAAATAGCTGGCTTTCTTGTTCTTGATAATTTCAGCAATGTTTGCTTTGTGAAAAGCCAGACACTTCCTGTGTGAATCCTTATACTTCAACCAAGATCTTGAACACTATCAGATGGTATTTACACAATTTCTAAATTGTCGATCCTCAACATTGGCAATGGAACAGACAACAAATATTTTTATATACTGTTGGCAGAACTGTAAACCTTCTTGGAAAGCTGAAAGCAATATGGACCAAAACCATTCCAAAGTTTATGGTCTTTTGCCTACTAATTCCGTGTATCTGCATCTATCTCAAGGTAATAATCCACTTGATAAAATGACAAGAATTGGATACAAAACTATGTATATTCTATACAGTCCAAACCATTTAAATACATTTATGAGAGGCTGGAAGAAAGTACATGGAAAATCATGACTGCTGTGTCCCCATCCCCAATGAAGGCACGATCCCAATGTGATGGTGTTAGGGCGTGTGGACTTTGAGAGCTGACTAGGTTTACAGGGGTTGTGGTGAGTCTTCTGGTAAGGTTAGGTCCTATCAGAGACGGGAGACAGATGAGCTCTCCTCCTTGCTACAGTCAGAGGCCACCATAGTAAAGGAGTTGTTATGAGTCTGGGAGAGAGACCTCTGCAGAGCTTAGTCTTGCTGGGATTCAGACCTTGAAATTCCTGGTCTTGGGAACTGTGGGAAATAAATGTTTATTGCTTCTGCCAGCATATGGCATCTTGTTATAGCCGCCAAGCATATAAGCATAATGATCTGAAGTCATAGCTGAAAGTATGAATGATTTCAGCCTGTTTATTGCACTGCTTTTGAAATTCTCCACCAACCAAATTACATTTTAATTTAAATTGGGGGGGGCATGCTGCACCATTGTATGAGTGTGTGTGTTTTGGGGGGAGTGACTTATGGGAGTTGGCTCTCTCCTACCACCATGTGGAACCTGGGGGTCAAACTTGGGATTTTAGGCTTGACAGCAAGTGTTTTTACCCTCAAAGTCATCTCAGTAGCCTTATTTTAAGTTTTATAAATGTAATTGCTCACTAATTATGACTAAATCCTCCTACGTAAAGGACAGAAAAAGAGAGAGATACAAAGTAAAGGTAAATATTTCTTTATCATATATTCTGACCCCACCCCAGTCCATTACTATGGTTTTTCACAAATGAGCATCAATATCCACTTGCAAATCTTTTTTTTTTTTTTTGAGACAGGGTTTCTCTGTGTAGCTTTGCACCTTTCCTGGAACTCACTCTGTAATCCAGGCTGACCTCAAACTCACAGAGATCCGCCGGCCTCTGCCTCCCGAGTGCTGGGATTAAAGGTGTGTGCCACCACTGCCTGGCGCAAATCTTTTTATATATTTTACTTAGCATATAAATCATGTACACACAGTTAAGAAAATGTGTATTTACAATATTTGGGGTGTGTGTGTGTGTGTGTGTGTGTGTGTGTGTGTGTGTGTGTGTGTTTAGTTAGTGCTTTAAAATAAAAACCCACAGGGGAACTGGGTATTCCCATTTTATTGTCTGCCCCATGCCATGATTTAAGTGTCACAAAGCTACATAAGCAGTATTTCCTGAAACATAAACCACTTAGTGCCTGTGGCCACATGCCAGGTCCCCACCTGCTTAATACCTGCTTAGCTTGCGACAGCTCCTGTTTTGCCATGCTGGATCCCTCTAACAAACATATTGTAAAAAGCTTTAACGACACACACCAAATAATCAGCAAGTTTACATGGTAATCTGTCTATGTCTAGACTAGCCTTTTTAAACTCAGTATTCAGTATTACTGATAACTTTTATAATCAGGAATTTGAGAAGTAAACATGATTTTATTTGAAAGGACTCCAGAAGCAATTGAAGCAATTGTCAATCGGGTTCCAGTTTCCTGGGTATGTTCCTGTTGTTCGTTAGGTTTGAAGCAGGAAGTCTCATGTCTGTTTAATTTTTTATCAGAGATAGCTTGCGAAAGGTGCCTCGCTGATCTGGACCACATCGTTACACTGAGCACCATATTAATCGAGACTGCTGTTTGCATAATAGAAAGGACAAATTACTTAGAAATACCTCGAGGAAGCTTGTGTTTCACATGGAATTCATTATTTGTCCAAATACCAGAGGGATCCAACAGCTTTCATAAATACTCCCCATGCCCTGAACACATGCCTTCGACAGCAATTGGAGATGTTGTGAACCATGCATCCCTCTGTCACCCAAAATGTAGCTCACATCTAGTATGCTCCCTCTGCTATGACTGTACGCTGTCCCATGTTCCATCGTCCTGTCCCTTGCTAGTCGAAGTCTTTAAACTTGGCAGCTGGTAATTTTCTGGAGATTTCTCTATCTATACGCACACACTCGTGTGTGGATGAAATAAAACCTTGGCACCCACCTGGCTCCATCTCAGCAGGATTTTTGCATGTTGATTCCAGCAGCCAGGGGTAATTAGGAGTAATTCCAATCTTAGTGGCATCTCTCTGGTGTCATTAAAGAAGATGCACTGCCTAGCCCATGACAGCAGCTCTTCGAATGTCCCTTCCTTAGTCCTCTTCACAGCAATCTGTCCCGAAGTTTCCTTCCTCCTGCCTCACTCCGGTCTCTCCCTTTTCCATGTCAGTTCCCGTTGTGGCTTCTCTTTGCTTCCCCATGTGTTGCCTCAAACTTGCAGTTTAGCACCCTGGAAGGGGGCAGAGGTGGAGGAGGAGGTAATGGGGAACAGTCTTATTACTCAGTAGGAACAGGAAGAGAGTGATGGAGCACGATCTAGATGCTTTGCCCAATAATTTATTGTAGTTATTAAATAGACTCACACCGACTGAACCTCCTACATGTGAGGTGAGATCTAGAAGCCGGTGGATTGAAGTTGGGATTACTTTGGAAAATCATGGGAAGGGGTTTTGCTTGTTGGTTGGTTGTTGGTTTTGCTTGAGAAGGAAAGTAACATTTATGAGTGCGGAGTGTTCTGCAATGTCCCATTAATGCTTTGTACTTAGCTAGGACAGCATTGGTAAGAGGGATTCACCATGGCCTCTGTGTTAGTCCTAAGGACTAAGTATGCTCCTGTGGGCAGGTCTTGTGGCGCAGGCCTTTAATCACAGCACTGGGGAGGCAGAGGCAGGCGGATCTCTGTGAGTTTGAGGCCAGTCTGGACAGCCGGATCTACACAGTGAGACACTGTCCCAAACAAACAAACAAACAAACAAACAAAAAAGCATAATCCCATGTTGTGTCCAACTCACAAGCAGCAAAACATTCTTAGGGAAATTATTCTGCCGCCCCCAAAAGTAACCGTCCACATTGACTGGGGCTGATTGGACCGTTCGTGCGGCACTAGGTGAGGCAATTATATTTCCTTCGAGCTTCCAGGGTAGCAGTGATAGCAACTGTACCCTGTCAGAGTCGGAGACGAGAGCACCTTTGCGAACTGATTCTCACAGTAGCACGGTGCCCCTGAGTATGCACACTGGCTAGAGAAACGAGGAGGAAGCCTACTGCCCTCGCTAAAGATGAAGCTGGGGTCCACAGAAGGCTGGTGGGTTACGTGGGGCCCGGGAGCAAAGAAGATGATTTGCTTGGGGTGAGAGTTTAGAAGAGCCGCTCCATCAGAGGTGCTTCAGGAAGATCTGAAGGGGCAGGAGGCGTTGGAAGAATTTACCGAGGAGCATGCTGGGTAGTCTCTTGTTGCACTGTTTGTCCTGTGAATGCACATTCGATTTTAGTCACCCTCCCTTAATCCCCGCAATTATTTTTTCCAGCCTGGGAAACAGAACCTCAGTGGCAGGCAGTGCCTCTGTTCTCCTGGTAACACATGGTAAACCACAAATGGCATCTACTGCGTTCTGGGCTTAATACTGTTTTGGAGGTCTGTTCCAAAGTGTGGTGGTTTGAATGAAAATGGCCCCCATAGGCTCATAGGGAGTGACACTGTGAGGAGATGTGCCCTTGTTGGAGTAGGTGTGGCCTTGTTGGAGGAAATGTGTCACTGGGAGTAATTGGAAGATTTCCTATGTCCCGGCCTGCCGCTCGCCAGATCTCTCCCACTCTCGTCCCCCAAGTAAACACACAGAGGCTTATGTTAATATAACTATATGACCATGGCTCAAGCCTTTTGCTAGCTAGCTCTTGTATCTTGCATTAGCCCATAACTATTAATCTATGTATCGCCACATGTTCCATGGCTTTACCTGCGTCCCATTACATGTTGCTCCTTGGGCAGCTCGTTGGCATCTCCCCCCCACAACCCCCACCCCACCTTCTTCCTGTCTCTCTCTTTGAATTTTCCACTTGCCTCTAAGCTGCCTTGACATAGGCCAAATGGCTTTATTTATCAACCAATCAGAGCAACACGTATTTGCATTCCCCCGTCAACTGGGGGCAGGTTTTGAGGTTTCAGAAGCTCAAGCCAGGCCCAGTGTGGCATTCTTCCTTCCTGCTGCCTGCCAATCCAGATGTAGAACTCTCAGCGACCTCTCCAGCACCATGTCTGCCTGTGTGCTACCATGCTCCCCACCATGACGATAATGGACTAAACCTCTGAAACTGTAAGCCAGCCCCAATTAAATGTTTTCCTTTATAAGAGTTGCCATGGTCACGGTGTCTCTTCACAGCAATAGAAACCCTGACTAAGACACAAAGGGTTGTTCACTTTTATTGGGCTCACTGTCCCCAGTCATCCTGAGTAGGGTTCTGGCCAGCTGTCCCCACAATAATAGCACACTTATAAGGGACTTGGTATATCCAAGTAGTGAATGATACCTTCAGAAGGTCAGAAAGGATGGGCCAAAGGAAGAGGCACAAAGAGGACACGCTCCCACTGAAGGCAGCCTAGGTACTTCCTGTGCAGCATTTGAAATCAGACCTTTCAAACCTAGTGTCTCTTTAGGAGTGTCTTTTTTTTTCCGTTTTGGTTTTTTCAAGACAGGGTTTCTCTGTGTAGTTTTGGTGCCTTTCCTGAAACTCACTCTGTAGACCAGGCTGGCCTCGAACTCACAGAGATCCGCCTGCCTCTGCCTCCCGAGTGCTGGGATTAAAGGCGTGCGCCACCACCACCCGACTGAGGGGTGTCTTTTGAGATTCTGCCTCCCTTGTAACCGTGGTAGTGATGACTCCTCTAGTTACACTAAGATGTGTTATTGGTTTCCTGGCTTCCAACAGTGGGTCACCAGGAGTGGTGGCCATGCCAGCAACCCCAGTACCTAGGAGGTGCAGGCAAGAGAATCAGGAGTTCACGTCATTCAGACCAGTCTGGACTGCATGAGACCCTGTTTGGTAAAGCCACACCCACAAAACCAAACCAAGAAACAAACAGACAGAAAACCAATGAGTTAGTGAAAGCAACAGCACTATTGGAAATTTTAATTAAAACTGAGTAATATTAAAAGGCAATCTCACAGCACTCTCTCATATTAACTTCTTCACTCTCATGGCACTTGGTTTTAATCATTGAGAAACTCTTACATGATTAAGTGGCTGAGCCTGGTCATTCAGCTAAGGGACTGGCAAGGTCGGAACTCAAACTCCAATACCTATCAGGTTGGGGCCCTCCCCGATGCTCTGCCTCCCTAACTCTGCATCTGAAAACTGCCTTGGCTATATAAATTACTTTCCATGACGTTGCTACATGGCTAACTGAGCAAGGTCCTTAGGAGTCACAGAACCAAGCAAGGCTAAAGATAAATCAGTTCCCCAAGACAGACAACTGATTTTTTTCCTCTGTTGTTGTTTTGATAAATCACAACACAAAGTCAGACATTTTCTCAAGGTCAATGATTGTTTTTTACCAGACCCTGTCTCATGGGAAGGAAAAACAGAGAGATTTATTGCCAGCCATCTCCTGGCCTGGGGAGACCATGCCTGGAGTCCCCCCAACCAGCAGGTGCAGTCCACGTCACTAAGTGGGTCAGCTTCATGAATGGCAAAGTCACTTTGTCCCCTGACTTGATCCTGCCAAATTCAAAACCTGGTTCTAGGGCTGCACTGGCTGACCAGATGCACCCCTCAGCTCCTCCTGCCTGGAGGCTGCAGTACCCCTGGCTGATGCCCACCTGACTGAAGCCCACCTGGATAATCCCCGCCTGGCTGACTGCCCACCTGGCCGATTGCCCCC
>CABHPH010162893.1:0-39982 GCA_902168325.1 Peromyscus nudipes | reverse complement strand
GCTTCTTAGAGATTAAGAACACTGGCAGCCCTTCCAGAGGACCCAGGTTCAATTCCCAGCACCCACATGGCAGCCCAACTGTAACTCCAGTTCCAGGGAGTCCAACAACCTTCCCTCACACAGACACCCATGCAGGCAAAACACCAATGCACATAAAATAAAAATAAAATTTAAAACATTGATGTGCATTTGTGTGACTCTGTGTAGTTGAATGTGAGTGCAGTGCTTATAGTGACCAGCAGGGGCATCAGAGCTTCCTGGAGCTTGAGTTACTGGTGGTCCTGAGCTGGAGGAGGAGTCCACGCTCTTAACCTCAGAGCCATCTCTCCAGCCTCGTCACTGCGGCCCTTTCATACACAGATATCATTAAAGTTTTTCTTATGCCCTCCTCCACCGTCCTGCCCCCATCCTCTTGCCCCCTTTCTGTTTTATTGTTCTTTAGAGACAGTGTGGCTCTGTGGCTCTGGCTGTCTGCTAATCCTGCAGCCTCCCGGCGGCTGAACCAGACACAGGGTTTCCTTTTATTTTCTTTTTACCTAGAAAATACTTGTCTAACCTAAAGTCAACAAAGCTTTGCGATTAGGTCTCTTATGAGGGTTTCTAGCGTTAGTTCTTAGGCTGGTCTGTGGGATGGAGAGATTGTTGTTAGGCATGTTGCAAGGCAAGAGCATAAATTACTCAGCTCATGTGAATGTTGAAGACCTTCCTGCTCTACTGAGTGACTTTGAGTCTCTGTCAGAGGTAGTGGAGTTTTACCTCACTCTCCCTTCCCCAGCCAAGAGCAGTCGGGCAGCCATATCCCACTGGTACTCTGTGTTCTAAAGTTTCCTTCCTGTCCTGAGGGGTGAGACGAGGTAGGCGTTCTTCCCTTCCTCTCCCCTTTTTCCGTAGAGCTAAGTTGATTTTTACTGTGAAGTTTGTTCAGGTTGGTCAGTTGGTTGGGTCTGTCTGTCTGTCTGTCTGTCAGTTGCCAAAACCTTGGCTTGGTTGGGGTTGCAGATGGCTTCCTTCAACACCTACCTGATAAGCATTTGCCCTTTCAAAGTCTTTAATGTGTGTAAGGATTTTAATGTGCAGTGCCTGGAACTGTGACCTACTGGAGACTGTCACTTGTTTTGTAGGCATTTCTCTGGAAATGGCCGCTGTGACAGTTAAGGAGGAGTCAGAAGATCCTGATTACTATCAGTATAACGTTCAAGGTAACCATTGTTTAATGGGGCTTTCTTCCTGACACTTGGTGGTGGCGTTTAGCTCTCTGAGCCAATAGCTGTCTGTGCCACAGTGCCTGCTTCTAGTTTCCGTCCGAGTCAGGCGAACGTGAGAGTTCTGGTCCACATCCGTGTCTTCACTTGTATGGTCACCCAGGTCATCTTAGCAGTCTCAGCGTGGCGTGGTTAGCACATGCTTGTGTGCTCAGCACTCGCGAGGTCAAGGCCAGCCAGAGCTACGCAGGGAGACCTCGCCTCAAACAAACCAACATTTTAGTGGCTGCTTCAGTGTGTGCGTTGTGAAATGTTCACAGAGTTCTAGTTTTCACTTGCCTGGGAGACTTGATTTTCTTTAAAGTGATAAGCCTTACTGGCTGTGGAGTATTTTACAAATGCCTAGAATACTATTTCATGACGTTTAAGTGTGCAAATATCTGTGTACATGTACTGCTCATTGTCAGTGACAAAAGTTGGGGGTAGGGTGCCCGCATATGGAGGTGAAGGACAGCTAGGAGTTGGCTCTTTCCTTACACTAGATGGCTCCTGGGGAGTGAACTTGGGTCATTAGGCTTGGTGGCATGTGCCTTTACGCCCCAAGCTCTCTTGCTGGCCTTTGAACAGTTTGCTGCTTGTGGTCCTAGGACTTAAAGCTGACATCATCATCATCATCTTCATCATCAGGATTCTTTTCATGGCTTTAGAGTCAGACTATAGCGAGACTTGGTTGGTAGTGTCTTGCTCATGTGTACATAAAGGTAACCGGTAGATTGATGTTTGAAATAAAATATCCCCACCGTTAATATTTTCTTCATTGACATCATTTTCATTATCTGCTGTGAGTATAAGTCCCCCACACCCCTCCCCCCACGCGCACACCCCTTCAACTCACACTGGCAAGGTGACATTTCTTTGGTTTTTTTTTTTTTTTTTTAAAGATTTATTTATTTACTATATATACAGTGTTCTGTCTGCATATACACCTGCAGGCCAGAAGAGGGCGCCAGATCTCATTACAGATGGTGTGAGCCACCATGTGGTTGCTGGGAATTGAACCTGGGTCCTCTGGAAGAACAGCCCGTGCTCTTAACCGCTGAGCCATCTCTCCAGCCCCTTCTTTGGTATTTTTTGAAACAGGGTTTCTACTATGTAGCTCTGGCTGTCCTGATACTCATTAAGTAGATCAGGCTGGCCTCAAATTCGCAAAGGTCCACATGCCTCTGCCTCCTGAGTGCTGAGATAAAAGCATACCTTTTCACTCTTGGGCTTAATTTTTTTTATTGGTGTGTGTTCATTGTGCAGAATGGTAGTTGGCTTGGCTTGGCTTGAGTCAGGGTCTCATGTATCTCACTCAGGCTGTCCCCAAGCTCCGTATGTCGCCGAGGATGAGTTCTAACTTGGGATCCCCGCCCCCCTCATTTTCCTCATTGAACTGACTGTTTCTTTAGTGCAGTTGAAGAAGTTAAGCTACACATTCCGCTGCCCGTTCCCCAGGCCAGTAGAGCAGTGTCTTGTGGGTATTTCCCTTCTTTCTTTCCATCCTTCTCCCTCTGTCATCCTCTCTCCCACACTCTCCTCTTTGGGCTGGAGATTGACCCCAGGGCCTTGAGCTGCGGGGCAAGCAGGTCTTCGGCCCCCGAGCCACACCAGAGCCCTACATTGTCTCTCCTTTGTGACGTGTGTCCTGCTTGTACTGTGTGTTGGTGTCTTCGTGGAATTCCCTATGTGCCGTTGCAGACTGTTCAAATGCAGTGGTTATCAACCTGTGGGTTGTGACCCCTTTGGGAGTGAATGACCCTTTCTCAGGGGTCACCTAAGACCATCGGAAAACACATATTTATGTTACGATTCATAATAGTAGCAAAATGACATTTATGAAGTAGCAGTGAAAATAACATTATGGTTGGAGGTCACCACAACATGGGGAACTGTATATATTAAAGGGTCGCAGCATTAAGAAGGCCCAGAACCACTGGTCTAGGGTGTTTTCTGTGTTGTAGTTAGATAGTGTTTTGTGTTCGTGTTTTCTTTTATTATGGATATGTGGTTTTGCTGTGAGCCGAAGTCCCCAAACCCAGGAGTCTCCCTGCTCTCTTGAGTGCTGGTGTTACAGACTGTGGCTTAATGTTTATTTGTTTTATGTTAAGAAGTAGCCATTGAAAGTAGCGCTTTGCTTCTTTCAGTTGATCAATTCTAAAACACTTGTTCAGGCTCTCGGGCTTTAGCTGCGGGGGGGGGGGGGGGGGGCAGTGTTCACCTAGTGTGCCAGGAGCCCTGGCGTCCATCCCCAGTACCACGTAGACTGGCCACACCGGAGCACGCTTGCGTTCCCAGCACTCCAGAGGTGGAGGCAGCAAGACCTCAGAAGTCAGAGGTCAGCCTGGGCTCCATGTAACTGTCTCACGTACAGTGGAAACTTACCTGTACTGTATTACCTAGATCTGTGACTTTGTGTTCTGTGTTTCCTAGTGAATGAACCTTCATTATGGCATCTTCATACTATGTGTGTATTGCACTTGGACCATAACCCTGTGGCTCTGTTTTGTCTCTTCACCCTTTGTGTACCCATATCCCCTTCGTCTCTCCCAAGTAATCCCCCTTCTGTTTTCATGTATTTTCAAAATACTTTGACAAATGGAAAAACTTGATTAACTTAATGAAAAGGATTCTGGACCAGAAAGTGCATCGATCCCTGCCTGGTGGTTTGTTGTGTACGCCTCTGTGGTGTTTGAGGCTTACTAGTAGTGGATGTCCTTCAGCAAGCCTGGGGGAGGTTAAGAGTCTCAGTAATCCCTGTATGGAAGAAGCGAACAGTAGGCAGGCGTGTGCAGTCAGCGTCCGCCTTTCCTGTAGCGAGTGCTTGTCCATTTGAACCACTCCGAGCCTCATTACAGACGTGCCATTACCATGCCATCCCGTCCTGTCGGTCATCCTCAGTCTCCTTAACTGTGTACACAAACCTTTACCTGAACACACTCCTCCCATCAACCAAGACCATCAACCAAGACCATCAACTAACATCCCCCCCACTTTTTTTTTTGCCTGTTTTTATTTCTAAAAAGGCCATCATTCCATACACCTCACCCAGATAGGCACTAATGTGACCAACATATGCTTTGAAATTCCTTTTGAAGCTTATCTTTGTATTCCAAAGCAGGCCCTTCTGAAACTGATGATGTTGATGAAAAGCTCCCCCTTTCGAAGGCTTTGCAAGGTATCGCCTTTCACTTCTGCTCTCCCACATCCTGTTCGTATTTACTGTTTCTTTATATTGGACAGACTGTTTTAATAATTATAACTATATTACTTTTCCGAATGGAAAAGGAAAAAAAATGTATTGGCCTTTTTTTTTTTTTTTTAACATAAATGAACTTCACAAGCAAAATTTTTCAAAACCAATTTTCCCTTTTGTGAATCTAGTAATGAATCTCGAAATGGGTACATGACACACTTTCCTATTGAAGGTAAAGTACACTTTATACCTTTATCAGCATAGTCAGCAGGCAGGCTGTTACTGGGGTTAGCAATGTGAGAAGTGCTAAGGCGCGGTGATGCTTAGCTTGGGAAGGATTGCAGACTATCACTTGTGAATCCCTGTGCTTACTGAATGACTCCTTGGGTAACTTTTGTGCTGCGTTTCCAGACTTGGTTATAGTCTGTTAGTGATGGCTTCTCCTCTGTCCCTTCTGGCTTCGATCTCATGCGATGTATTTTCTTTAGTGTCACTCTAGAATGTAAAAGAATGGTCTCTTCCATTTTCATAGATTTTAGTAGACCAGAGAGGACACACAGGGTCATAGTGTGCATGAGCAGCCTCCCTAACCCGCCCTCGGTATCTCGGCCATGCCTGTGGACGGCTGGCCTCTTCTCCCATCTCTCGTGTTTTGGCTTCACATCTGTTTCCTTTGACTTTACACAGTCAAAGGATTTACAGCTCCGCAAATGCACAAGTGAAGGTCCACCAAGCATAAGAATGTGTGCAGAGGAAGCACACTGTGCCTGTGGCTCGCAGGTCGGCTTGTGAATATAGTGCTGCCCGCCCTTAGCTTTGAGTTCCGGTGAGTTCCCACTGTAGAGCACGTGGGAGGCATCCCGAGACAGTCAGGGCATGACGGCACAGAGCATTGCTACACAGAGACCTAAGCGGGGCACTGTGAGAGCTCTGAGGCACTCCAGGTCAAGTGTACCGATGACCTTGGCCTACCCCTTAGGCAGGAGCTGAGCACAGTCGTCAGGAGACCTGCCGCCCGCCCGCCCGCCCGCCCGCCCGCCCCTCGGTGACTCCTGTACTCCCTCGGTGACTCCTGTACTGGCAGGTGTCTGTTTTCCTTTACGCACGATGGTGTTTTTCCTCTTTTCCTGTCCCCAGCTTAGACACTTAGAGATTGAGGATGCACTTGGGGGCAGCTGTGCACTGGATCCCAAGGGGCCGTTTGGTGTCCTGGCTGGTGGCTCTCGTGCGGTGCCTGGTTGGTCCTCTTGTTCTTCCTGGCTGCCTGACCCCACAGGTGGCTGCATGTATGCCCCATGTCCAGAAGCAGGCAGGTTATTTCCTGAACTACAATGCTTTTGAAACTAAAAGTAGTCTCTAGAATTTTAATTCAAGTGTTTAAGTACAACTTTGATTAAATTATGGACTAGTGTCTGTAGCTTCTATCACGGTAGAAAGGGAAAGAGGGAACATTCCACACACAATAAGCCTTGACTTTGTTTTGGTTTTGTTTCTTTTGGTTTTGACACCTTGTTAAGTCTCTAGGCAAAGAAAGACTGTCTTCTGATTTGGTGGTTTGTTTGTGGGTTGTTGCCAGATGAGCATGGTACCTGGACTGTAACCGCTTCTCCGCTCCCAGCATCCCGGCAATATAGCATGTGGTGACAGTGACTAATACCAGAGCCCAGGCCTGCATAGTTTTGTTCTGGATGTTTGCATTTCCAAAAGTTCGCAGCTTCCAAATAGCAGAGTTAAAGATTTTTCTGAGTTAGAAAACATTGTTTGAATTTATTGCTGAGTTAAAAAATCTTTGCGTGTATGTTTATTATATTAAAGTGTATGGTCACCTAGTTTTTCTTCTTTTACTGCTAGTTTTTTTTTTTTTTTTAAACTGGTTTAGTATATATTGTTCATTTTCTTTGTAGGAAGCCGTCATTCCTCAGAAGGCAACGAAGGAACAGAAGTGGAAATACCCGCAGAAGGTTAGGAAAGAAGGGCCTTGAATTTTTTTCCCCTATCTGTTGCCCGTTCTTCAGAGATGAGACAGTGGTGGTCCGCGCCTTCACGGCCAGCACCTTCAGTTTTAGAGAGGAGGCATGTGGTGGCCCGCTCTCACTGTGCTAAAGGCACTGGGCCTGGCCGCCATGGTTAGTGATGCTCTTGGCCGTGCCAAATCTGTGGGTCCTGTTTCTTTTTAGCTTTCTTGTGCCATATTGAAAGAGGAGAAAAAAAAACTCCCAACATTTTATTTTATTACATTAATTAATTAATTTTCAGTAGTTTACAATTAAAATGATTCCTGGTTGTATTCCATTTAACTTTAAAACGTGCTATTTATCATCAGTTTGTTTGTAGGGCAACAGATAACTTTGTGACTGAGAAGTTTTCTGTCTTCTCACTGTTAACGCACCTGCAGCTACCCCAGGAATGGCTGCCACTCAGTTAGCCACTGAGTTCTCCTTAGCACTCACTGGGCAGCAACACAGCTGAGGAATGGTGACCACCTGACTGCACAGCGTGCGGGAGCGTGCAGTGGTTGGCGTAGTTCATAGTTCATAGATGGCTGGTGGGTCATCCCTTGTTTCAGAATAAGTATTCCTCTCGTTAACTGTTATTTATACAACACAGGGGGAATTTATCCTGAAACGTGGCATTCCTTGGATCTGCTGTTTCGTTGTATTTAAGAATTCATGGATTTGACCTTTGACCTTTTAGTGAAGGAGTGATCTTAGCAAAGACATGGACTGATCTATGCACATTCAGCTTCAGCGGGCTTTCTAGTAGGAATAAATTTCTCTCAAAAATGTTGATGTTCTAGCTGGGTGTGGTAGCGCACACCTGTTATCCCAGCGCTTGGGAGGCTGAGGCAGGAGGATCATCCATGAGTTTGAGGCCAGCCTGGGCTACATGGTAGTTCCAGGCCACCCTGGCTACGTAGTGAGACCCTGTCTCAAAATAATAAAACAGAAAAAGAAATACTTGTGCATCCTTGAGATATTCTTCACAGGTGATTGATTGTGTGGTGAGCGCCCTGTTGGGTTTGGGGAGGTAATGTGATGGTCCTCTGGCAGGTCTTAGATTAGGGTGGGTGATACTGCTAACAACAGGCCTCTGTACAGGACCTGCATGATTCAGCCAGCACCCAGACTGCTTCACGGTTTTACAAGTCTGTCAACACATACTGGGTCCCGGGGACTCGTTTCTGGTGAAATTCTTACTGATGTGTTCCAGTGTTAACAGCCAAGTGAACTTGAGTTCTGCTCTTTATTCCTGTACTAACAGCAGACATCGTCTTTGGCAAATCAGTTAATCTCTCAACCTTTGCAAAATGAAAGGCAGCTAACGAAAATTCCCTGTGCTTCCAGCACTAACATTTCCCGTGTACGTACGTTTTGTGTCATAACACAAATCCGGGTCAGAGTCCTGCAAGAGAGTCCGCCGCAGTCCTGCATGCCCCTGTCACCGCCTTCCCCTTTGTACGAAGGTCTCCTTTGCACAGAGTTGGCTGTGGTTTTATTTAACAGTATATATAAACCACGTGTAGGGTTCCTGGAAGGAGAGAGGCCATAGTGTCCACACCAGAAAGCATGTTTTTATCTGGCATCCTCCAGTTATAGCCAGGAAACAATTGTGAGTCTGCTGTACCCACATTCCTCCAAGAACACGGGGCTCTTGAGTCCACCGATGCAGGTAACTTGGTGTTCTCTTAACACTTTCCAGCGTTTTCTACGTTTTGTTCTCTTTTATCCCTAGTGGTAATCAAGGGTCAAATCTTTTTAATGAACATGAAATGAATTCAAATGCCAGTTGCCTTTTATTGTAGGCTTCTTTTGGAGCACCAGACAGTAAGTGTTGGAGCACATGGAACATGCTGAATAATGAATGTCATTTTAGAATTTTATTTTTTTCAAGATTCTACTCAACATGTCCCTTCAGAAACAAGTGAGGACCCTGAAGTTGAGGTGACTATTGAAGGTTAGTTATTCAAGCCTTGACTCCAAGAGTCCACTTCTGGTCATGAGCGTTTATGTCACAGTCACACTTGAGTCTGCATCTCATCCATTCTGAAAGAAGCTGGGGACAGAGCAGCCCACGCCCCAGCAGGGCTCCCCGGTTGCTCCAGGAGTGCCGGGTGACAGGTTTAAGGTGTGCAAAGCAGATTTGGCCCGGAGGGAGACCAAACTGTGCTTTCTGTCAGCAGAAATTGGAAAGTGGAGGAAAAAAGACATCCCAACCTCGATCCACGCACAGAGACAGATTCGAGGATCTTTTGGGTTGAGATAGAAGAAACTGAAGAGGTACTGGATGTCCTAGTATCTCAGTCAGCAGAGGGGAGGAGGAGGCTGCCCAAGATGGCCTCAAACGTGTAGGCTCCTGCCGTCCTCCTACCCCAGTTTCCCAGGTAGCTGAGACTGTAGGCATACGCCATCATACTGGGCGAGTCAGTAGCTTTTAATGCAAGTCCCTCCCCCAATGCCACTGACTTGTCTCTTGAAAATGTTTGGAAGCAATGGTTACTAATAAAAATTAAAATAATCCCCAGTAGCTAAGTTACCTTAATACTTGTTTGTTTGTTTGTTTTGAAATGGGGTCTCCCTGTGTATCCCTGGTTGGCCTGGAACTTAGTATGTAGACCAGGCAGCCTTGTATTCAGAGTGATCTGCCTGCCTCTGCTTCCGGAGTGCTGAGGTTAAAGGCTTGTGCCTTTACTATTTAAAATTTTTTTTTCTAGAGTAAGGTCTCACTATGAGGCCTTGGCTGTCCTGGAATGGCTTTGTAGACCAGGCCGATCTTGAACTCTTAGAGATCTGCCGGCCTGTTGTCCAGTGCTGGGATTAAAGGTGTGTACTGCCATCCAGGTTTTCTTCCCTTTCATTCCGGTGTCTTCCAGTACTCCTCTGTAAGTGGCCCTCAGTGTGGTGCACTTGTACAATCTAGAGACTGACGTTCTCACCCATCTGCCCCTTCATCTGGGGACGGTGGCAGTACATGGGTGATAGGTTATTTATTTATATGCACGTGCGTATATGTGGATCTCTGCATTTTTGCAAATGTATAGGTGCTTTATGACACAAGTTTTTGTCACGTAGACCCCCACCTCCCCAGTACACACAGTTGGCAGTTCTTTTTTCCTAACCACAGCGTAACCTTTCTTTGTTTGGGAGCTTGGGTGTGCTCTGTCTCCCTCTCTGTCTCTCTCCGTGACCTGTCCTATTGTGTCTCCATTGTATTGAAGATGTATGATGGCTTTCACGTGATAGCAGAAATCTTTTCATACTTCATGTTTCAATTGCAGTAAATTAATGCATAGATTTGTCTTCCTCATTAACATAATTTTATTAACCTGAAAGCTACTTTGAATTCTTTGCAGTCAATTAGAGAATTGGAATTTTGTCACCTTTAGTTAAAAACCTGTTGAGGACTGGTGAGGTGGCTCAGCTGGTAGAGGTACTTGTCACCAGTCCTGATGACCTGAGTTCAATCCCCAGGACCCACATAAGAGAAGATGAGACCCACCTCCTGTTCTCCGAATCCTAGTGATAGGTGCCTGCCTCCCCCCAAACACATACAAAAATGAATAAATAAATTGTACATTTTAGAAATGATTTATTTATTTTTATTTTTGTGCATTGGTGTTTTGCCTGCATGTATCTGGAGTTACAGATAGTTGTGAGCTGCCTCGTGATTGCTGGGAATTGAACCCGGGTCTTCTGGAAAAGCAGTCAATGCCCTTAACTGCTGAGCCATCTCTCCAGCCCCAAATTATAAATTTTTAAATAAAAAAACCCCAGTTAACTTCTAGAAGATTATAAGCATGTAAATGAGATAGTAATCAACTTTATCCTTTATATAGAAATGATTAAAGTAAGTTCTTCTTTGAATTATAGAAATAAAACTGGATAAGATGAAGAACCAATTTGGGTTTGGAGTTTTGGGTTTTGTTATTTTTTGTTGTTATTTTTGTTTGTTTGTTTTGAGACAGGGTCTCTATGTAGGCCCGGATATCCTGAAACTTGATATGTAAGACCAGTAGACCGGGTTGCCCTGGAACTCACATGGATCCACCAGCCTCTGCCTCTCGAGTGCTGGGATTAAAGGCGTGCGCCACCACACCTGACCGAGTTAGTATAGTGGCTGTGTTGATTATTTGCAAAGTAAATCCTGTCTTTCAGTGCCAAAGTCACACAAGTAAACAACCTGAAGGATGGCAAAAGGTCCCTAATGTGTATTATGTTTAATGACAAGGAAAATCCCTGCCTAACGTGAAGGAAACCATTTTCAGAGGAAAAGCCCAGGGCCACAGAGATGTCTCAGCAGTTAAGAGGACCTGTATGTTGCTGACAGTCTTCCATAACTTCAGTTCTCGGGATCCAGCGTCCTCTTGTGGACTCCAAAGGCACCAGGCATGTGCATGGTGCACATACATTCGTGAAGGCAAACACTCATACACATAAAATAAAACTAATAAATCTTAAAAAACATAAAGGAAAAGCATGACTAGAGAAGAAACTTGGTTTTCTTTAGGGATGTGCTTCTACTTTGAAGAAAGGTTTAAGAAGAATGAACCACTCCTGATGCCCGGGACGACTGTTAACCCTGTTATATCTTTCTACATTTTCCACGGAGTTTATAGAAAAGAATAAGGAAAACAATATTTGTTGGGCAGTGGTGGTGCACATCTTTAATCCCAGGACTCAGGAGGCTGAGGCAAGTGGATCTCTGAGTTTGAGGACAGCCAGGGCTACACAGAGAAACCCTGTCTGGAAAAACCAAAAGCAAGAAAAACTTGGTCATATTTTATAGTGTTTGACTTGACCCTTCCTGTGTCTGTGAGTTTCTGGACTCTCCTTTGTGGTGATCCCTCTGCGGCTAGAGGCAGTGGTTAGCCTTTCTTGGCTGCCATAAGTGAGCTGTGTTTGGGTGGCTCTGGAGCTGTCTGACTGGCTTCATAGGCCTCAAACATCATTCTTACAGCTGGGGCTTAGGTCGGATGCTCTTTCCTTTGGCATATGCAGAGAAGATAGATGTAGGGCATGTGCGGCACACACTCAACGGTCTCCACACTCAGGAGGAGGACACTGAGGGAGAAGGGTTGCCACGGAATGACTGTCTGGATCGTGTGTATGGGGATGCATGGGGGAGGGCGGAGCTTGATAGGTTGTAGCTTGCTTTTGTGAGAGTTCTCTTTAGCTAATAAAGAGACTTTTTGGAAAAGCTGTTTCCTTATCCCATAGTTGTCTTTAAGGGTGCTGCTCCCAAACCGAGTTCTTTCTGCACACATGTGCTGCAGCCCAGCCTCTGACCCTGACTTTATTTCACTGTTTGCTTGAAGTTGCTTTAAAGTAAATTTGCTTTCTGACTCGGGTGGTTTTCATGGATGAGCTACCTTGACTTTTTTCTGTTACTGTTTTTTTCTAAGGCCATACAAATATTTCTGCACGCTTTTGGTCCTTCTGACCACCCAACTGTGCACCGCCACAGGCATTAGTCCAGATGAGTGTGCCACACACTCGGACAGCTGTATTATTCTGCTGCAATATAGTAGCCATTTTCCTACCCACGGCGTATGTATTTCATAGCATGAACAACCACTTGATTATATGCAAATGAGAGGTGTGGGTTTGCACAGTGTTCTTCAGAGCTGTGGTGTCATCGGAAAGCTTAGGGTTGACAGTCGGTAGATGTCATTTTCCAGAGAAGACTTTTTTTTTCTCTCCTTTCTTTCTTTCTTTCTTTCTTTCTTTCTTTCTTTCTTTCTTCCTTCCTTCCTTCCTTCCTTCCTTCCTTCCTTCCTTCCTTCCTTCCTTCCTTTCTTTCTTTCTTCCTTTCTTTCTTTCTTTCTTTCTTTCTTGTGAAATTAATGCTGAGGGTATTGGCCACTGCCTGAAATGGAAGCCTGCAATAGGATATGTGTTCATGTAGTCATTCCACAAACATAAGAGCTTTACATATGCCTGGTGGTGCTCCTGTCCAGTAGAATGCTTGGAACAGCTCATTTCCTTCACCTTGAGGTGACAGACAGGGCCACTGTGTGAAGCAGTGGTATTGGAAGGAGGCCTAACCCGGGCAGGGCGGGTGGAAGCCATTGGGGCTGCTGTTGAGTTTGTGGGCACTTGACTCAGCCAGCATTTAGAATGCTTTAAACAGTTCATGCATAACCAGATATGAAATTCCAAGTTCTGGATTGGAGCCCAGGAAAAGATGAGCCACACCCCCAGCAGCCCGACTAGGGGCTTTCTGAGCAATTGCTTTACCGCTGAGCTGCTCCTCCAGACCCAGTTAGGTTATCTTCATAAAACATGTATCAGTGTATCTTGAATTCTGAATGGGTTTGACTGACTTAGGACTTAAGTGAGGTGGTTTTGTTTGTTTGTTTGTTAGTTTTTTTAGGCAGGCTCTGTCTATGTAGCCCTGGCTGTCCTGGAACTCACTATGTTGACCATGCTGGCCTTGCACTCAGAGACTGCCTGTCTCTGCCTCCCAAGTCCTGGGATTAAAGGTGTGTGCTACTATATCCAGCCTAAGTGACCTCTTGACACTAAAGAAAATCTGCCATGATGTTTTTCCTCAGCCTCAGTTTGAAGTAGACCATCTTTTGAGAGGCCTAGTAGAAAGACTTAAACCCAGAGTCTATCTTCAGTCTGAGCCCCAGTTTTTTGGGGCCAAGTCTCAGCCACTGGCTAGCCTCTCTTGTTTCTCTGTGTAGTTCTGGTGCCTGTCATGGATTTCACTCTGTAGACCAGGCTGGTCTCGAACTCACAGAGATCCGTCTATCTCTGCCTCCAGAGTGCTGGGATTAAAGGTTTGTGCCGCCACCACCTGGATTTTTTTTTTTTTAAAAGATTAATTTTATCACGTATACAGTATTCTGCCTGCATGTATGCCTGCGGGCCAGAAGAAGGCGCCAGATCTCCTTACAGGTGGTTGTGAGCCACCATGTGGTTGCTGGGAATTGAACTTAGGACCTCTGGAAGAGCAGTCAGTGCTCTTAACCTCTGAGCCATCTCTCCAGCCCCCATTGATTGATTTTTGAGATAGGGTCACTTGTATTCCAGGCTGGTCTTGAATTTGGTGTTCAGCTAAGGATGACCTGGAATTTCTGATCTTCCTGTTTATACTTTTCTTTTTACCTTTCTGAGACAGAATCTCACTGTGGAGCCCTGGCTGGCCTGGAACTCACAGAGATCCACCTGTCTCTGCCTCCGAAAGGCTGGGATTAAAGGTGTGCGCCACCATACCTGACAAGCTACACTATGTCTTTAAAATAAAGATTCTGTGAGCTACATTTGCAGACGATGTTGGAGCTGACAGCTTACCTGTGGGTCCTGACCTTCTTGGGACCAGATGATAGTGGCTGTTCTTCCTTGGGCCAGGTGTCCTGGGCGTTAGTGTCAGGTGCATTGAGAGATGGGATTTTACTTGGAGGTCCCTTCCATGCCATTGAAATAAGCTTGAACTTCCCAAGTGTGCTGACCTGTGTGTACCCCATGCTCCCGTCCTGCTGGGTATTTGTACGTGGTCCTATGTCTAGGGAGTCAACATCTCTGTTCCTTTCTTTCTGGAAACTTTGTGCTGTGGAGACTATTTACAGAGCCAGCTTGGTGGAGCTTTAGGAAGCTGAGGCAGGAGGATCCTGAGTCCAAAGCCCCCGTGTCTCAAGTAACAGCAACAACAAAAGGCTGGTGTGTGCTTTAGTGGGAGAGCCCAATGCCGTGGAATGTCCCAACAGAAACAAGTAATAAATTAAAAAAAAAAAAAAATCCCCAAACTAACAGTATCCAAGGGCAGGCAGTATTGACATAGCCCCCCTCCCCCCTTGTTTGAGGCCATTGGAATAATTTGTAAGCTCCCATTCAGGGTTCATCTTCCTTTTCTCATAACACACCTGCATTGTTAGTCGTGGAAATAGCTGCCTCCATTAAAACCTTTCTTTCTCAGAGCACTTTAATCGAGCACAACTGTGGTCATGGAAGCTTTTAGAGGAGAGAACTGGTCAGAGGGGCCGAGCAGCTGGCCTGCGGGGTGGTGCAGCTGGTGGTCGTGAGCCACATTCCCCTGAGTGCCTAGAGTTGTCCTCTCCGCTGCACTGTGGCTCCAGCAGCTGGTTCCTGCAGTAATGAAGGTTTTCTTTCTCAAGATGACGAGTACTCCCCACCCACCAAGAGGCCAAAGAGCAACGAGCCGCCCCCACCTCCGCCAGTCCCAGAGCCCGTCAATGCTGGCAAGCGCAAAGTCAGGGAGTTCAACTTCGGTGAGGATGGGATGGGGGGGGATGAGGGGGGAGGGCTAAGAGGTGGGCAGTGGGCAGTGGGCAGCTCTGACATAGGAGGTAGTGGATCTGTGTCGCCTGTAAGCAACCGGGAGTAGATGGCATTGTGTCAGCATTTGGCTGACATTATTATTCAAAGCCCCAAAACCTGCATTTGTGAACTTTATCCCTCCTGGTGTTCTGCTCTGCTCTGTTGCCCACTGGCTACTAATTGTACCTCCAGTGGCCAGTGTACCTCTCCTAAGGGACTGAGTAAAACATTAGGGGTGAGTTAGTTTTGTGCTCCATATTCTGAAGACCACTTCACTTTTGAAAATGTCTTTGTTTTGTCTGTCCTGGGGTAGACCCCAGGGCTTCATCTAGGCCGGTGCTCTCCCAGCACTGAACCCCACCCCGGCCTTGATGAAGGCAGCTGAATCTCCCACTTTGGTTTTGTTGCATCTATTGGTTCTATCGGGATTTTGTGTATGCGTGAGTTTGTTAAATGTCTCCAGTGTGTGGGGAAGTTGCAGCTACCTCCCTATAAGGCCTTGCTTCTCCATAGCTGGCATGCTTCAGGGGGTGCCCCCCAGGACCCATGGAGGCCACTCTTTGCTGCAGTTTTGCGGTGCTCAATTGGACTGGTCTTTTCCAATCGCCCATCTTTAAGAAGTTTAAAAGCTACAAAGGCAGTCTGTAGACGGTTCTAAAAATAAGTTTCAAATGTCCCTCAGCCTCCAGTGGCTTCTAAGAGGCACAGAAAAAGGGGACACACTTGGGAAGTCAGGGAGAAGCAGCCTGGGATGGGCTGGTAGGCAGGTCGTCTGCTATTGAGAGCGCCCAGTGCCAAGCCGCCCTCGTCCTGAAAATAGCCACTTCTCGTTTGCAGAGAAATGGAACGCGCGCATCACTGACCTGCGGAAACAAGTTGAAGAGCTGTTCGAAAGAAAATATGGTATGTCTGCAGTCGTCCTCTCAGGCCACTGCTCAGGTCAGCCAGGCAGGTCTGCCGGGAATTATGTCTTCCTCACATCTGTCTCTTAGAAGGGCATATTAGAAACCTGAATTTCCAGAGTACCATTAAGTGGAGGTAAAGCACACACATACACACACAAACACATCATGCTCTAGGGGTATTTTTTTTTGGCTTTGTTTTTTGTTTTTTGTTTTTTGAGGCAGACTCTGACTATGGGGCCTGATTACCGGAATTCACGATGAAGACCAGCTTGGCATCCAGTTCACAGAGATCTACCTACCTCTACCTCTAGAGTGGTGGGATTAAAGGCATGAGCCTGGCTCAGATCCATACAGATTCAAATTTTGTTGATCTTGGCTTTTGGAAACTTTTAAGACAGAGTTTCTCTGTGTAGCTCTGGCTTTCCTAGATAGAACTTGCTCTGTCAACCAGGCTGGCCTTGAACTCACAGAGAACCCCCTGCCTCTGCCTCCTGAGTGCTGGGATTAAAGGTATGCACCACCGCTGCCCGGGAACCTTTAAAAAAAAAGATTTATTTATTTTTATTTAGCTTTATCAGTGTTTTGAGTGCATGTGTGTTCGTACCCCCTATGTGCCTGGTACGGAGATGGTTATGAGCTGCAAATGCTCTTGACCACTGAGCTATCGCTTCAGCTCCCAATGTGTATTTCGTAACTGTGGCTGAGAACTTTAATGAAAGTCTAGAGTTGCAGTCTAATTAATTTGCTAAATGTTACGTATTTTCCTTTATTCCCTTTATGATTCCCTTAGTGTTCCTCCAGCCTTGTGTTTAGGAAACACAAACACAGTCCATGTGAAAACAGTGAGGTCCAGCAGGCAGGGCATGGCTAGGCCAGGGTGCCATGTCTTCATGCTCCTGGCCTCCTCTTCTGAGTAGGCATCTGGTAAGACAGCACAGTCCTTGCAGGATGCCAGCTGGTAGATGGTCTGTGCTCGCTCTTTGTGTTTTCATATTTTAATTAGCCCCGTTCTGAGCTAGAGTAGTTTAGTATGACGACAGTTCCCTGACCCTGTGCTCCTCAGCCATGGAGAACCAAGGCTGCTGTTGAGACTAATGGATTGGATTGTTTTGTTTGCTTGGGATAAGATCTCACCATGCACAGGCTGGCATAGAACTCACAGCGATCCCCCTGCCTCCTGGGTGGTGGAATTACACCATGCCCACCAAGATTCTTTTGTAAATAAGAAAATAAATGTGTGCCAACTGCTATGAAATTATCCTAACAATCTTTATGTTTTAAGAATCGAGAGCAGCTTAGGTGGTAATTGGCTGAGAAGGAGGAATTCTCACTGTGTTCTAGAACTTGGTGTGTGGGCTCAGGGGATTAGTGAGTTTGTGTTTAGTGTCAAGCTCAACCACTGACATATGTGTGATGTACTTGCAACTTTAATGCAAATGGTCATGTTTATTGGATGCACTCGTCCGCAAAACAGCAGCCGACGGTGATGCTGGTGTGACGGAGACTCAGTGTATTTGGTGACCATGTCCTCCAGGCTTTGGACACTTCTGTAACCGTTGCATCATTTTACCCTCGGGTAAATAGGTGTTACCGTAACTTGTGCAGATCAAGAACATCTTCCATCCTGTTACTTAAGAGAAATCCTTTTAGAAGTTGAGTCGTGAATAATGAGTGCTTATGTTCTAAAGACTCAGCAGTTCCGTTTGTACCATGCACCCTAACCACTGTGGTTTGGGCTTACAGGGCTTAGGAGGACAAAGCAGCATTGCATGTCGGGTGACATTGTGTTCTGGAGTTTGCGCAGACCTTGTCTTGTACTGATGGTCCCTTTCTCTTTTCATCCTAAAGCTCAAGCTATAAAAGCCAAAGGTCCGGTGACGATCCCATACCCTCTCTTCCAGTCCCATGTTGAAGATCTTTATGTAGAAGGGCTTCCCGAAGGGATTCCTTTCAGAAGGCCATCGACATACGGCATTCCTCGACTTGAGAGGATATTGCTGGCAAAGGAGAGGATCCGCTTTGTGATTAAGAAGTAAGACGCATGCACTTGTATGGGGCTCTTGTCTGGTTTGGTTGGTGCATTTTTTTTTTTTAAATGCTGGCAGATACTCATTAATTACAGACTGTATTTTAAAGCTCGGATGATTGTGTATCTCTTTATGTCCCACTCTGTTCCTTTTTCTTGTGTTTGTATGTGTGGTATGTGTGCGTTGGTGGCACGTATTTGCATGTGCGTGTGCTGGGGTGTGTGTGGGCCTTGAGGTTAATATCGGGTGGATCGCTCTTCCACCTTCTTCTTTTAAGACAGGTCTCTCAGTCAAACCCAGGGTTCCTCATTCAGTTTGTCTGTTCAACCTATATATATCCCTCTAGGGATTATATCTCTGCTGTCTGAGGCTGGAATTACAGGTGGGCCACTGTGCCTACCTGACCCTTGTTGAGTGCTGAGGATCTGAGCTCTGGTCCTCTTGCCTGCCGGGAAAGCGCTTTACTGAGCCGTCTGCCCAGCAGCCTGTCTTCCACCTTGGAATGTGTGTATACATGACTGGGGCTGACTCCTGCCCACCCGGTAGGCTGCCATCATCCCTTTCCCTCACCGTTTTCACACTGAGGAGAGTAGCCACAGCATGGGGAAACTACTTATCTCTGGATAAATCTGCCTACATGTGCTCTTTCAGTCCGTCCACTTTATGTTCTAAGTAAGCTTCTGATCTCTCTGCTGTTCTCTCTTTTTCTACTGTTTCTTAAGTCTGCAATGTCTTTTCAGCTCTCTATCTTATCTCCTCTCTTGCCTGATTATCCGTACATCTCTAACAGGAGACTCCTTGTCATCCTTAGAAAAGTTTCAAAACCCTCAAGGCCATCGCACATTCCTAGAATAGAAGATAAGGAGCAGAGCCATTACCATGGTAACGCAAGGTTCCAAGGTCTCAGGACCCAAGGGAGGGGGCGCAGTGCCCAGTGAGACAAACTCTGAGACATTGTTTTTTATCAGCAGACTTGGCAAGTGAAGAATGGGAAGGCTTTTCCTAGGGTGTTTCGTGTTAGTTACCTGAGTAGACCCCTGCGACTCTGACCTTGTGCATATTGTAAAGTTTTAAACTTATGATCTATTTACAAAAGCCTTTAGTCTAGTTTGAACTTGCTGTGAGGTAGAAATGAGCTAAATGCGTGCAGTTTGTGTTAGACCGAGGAGAGATTATAATTTTCTGTGTTAGTCTGAGCAAAATGAACAAAGCAGGCTTTAAGTGTCTACAGTCTCATGGGACAATGGATCTGGCTGTGACACATGTCCTAGTATATTTCTGTATATCCAAATTATACAGGTAAATGGAAAGCCATCTTCCTGACCACCTACAGATTTATGTGCCCATCAGTTTGAGATGCAATCATGAGATTACATGTACACATTACATGGAGATACATGGTCATGGGGAGAATCATAGCTGTTATTGCACAAGAAGTTTACAACCAGAAACAGCCAGTTCATTCAAAAGGCAATAACTCCAACACATCTTGCGTGATGGCTTAGTCTTCTACCAGAACCCTTGCTTCTGATAGGTTGACCCTTTGAACACTAGTTGTCCCATACTGTATACTCCCATGGCCTTTTGCTACCAGCAGCTCTCAATATCGGACACCCTTCACACTAATTAGAAAAGTGTATGGGGACGGCGCCTTCGCTGTTTGCTAAGCAAGTGCAGCCATCAGAGGTGGTGGTGCTGATGCGCCCCACTTAAAATGTCAGCCCCCCCACACAATGCTATAGTTCCTTTTTCCTTCTTTGCTTTTGACATTTATTTCTCTATGTTTATGCATGTTTGTGCATGCATGTACACGTGGAGGTCCAAGAATGTCAGGAGTCAGTTCTCTTCCCACTGGGTGCATTTTCGCGGATCAAACCCAGGTTGTCATGCTTGGCAGTATGTGCTGAAGTCATCGTGCTGACCCCACTTCCGTATTTCTTGACTAAGATTACAGAGTAAAGTATAAAGCTCTGGGAGGGCGTTTATAAAGTGATAGCACCAAATGAAGATGGAGGAACCCTCCTGTGTCCATGAAACAGTGTGTGCACTTTGAAGGCGGAAGTGGAATGTAGTCCAGAAAACTAAAATACAGCAGCAGACGTGCATTTCAGATGAGCGGGCTGGAGACTGTCAGCCTAGTGAGTAGGTCCGAAAAAGTATGCCAGCGCACGGGAAGGAAGTCATGTTTCTGTAGCGTGGATCTTTAGTTTCACCATTCAAGAGGCAGAGGCAGGAGGATCTTTATGAGTTTGAAGCCGTTCTGGTCATGTGTAGTGAGTTCCAGGCCAGTGAGGGATACATAGCTTGACCTTCTTTCAAAAAACAGGAGAAAAATGAAATATTAAAAGTTTGTGACGATTGTTTTATAAGATTAAAAAAATTCCTTGCTTTCTACAGTACTGGGCGGTGTGAGTAAGGGGTCAAAGTTCACAGGGGTCAGTGTCACTGTCTACAGTACTGGCTGTGTGAGTGAGAGGGTCAGAGTTCACAGGGAGTTCATGTCCTGAGTATCCAGGAAAAGCTTACCTGCTTGCCTGTCTGTTCCTAGAATTAGCAAGCGCTTTCCAGCATAGCCCACCATTGTTCAGCGTCGCGTCCACTGACCCTCACCTGACTTCCCTCACTTCCTCACGCCTCAGGCTGTTGAATGGTCCTCCTTCTCTCCACTCCAGTAAAGAGCTCTGTGCGACTGTGGGAATTAGGGTTTCTTTGATGGGCCGTTTGATTGTTCAGAAAAATACAGTATGTCTCTTGCCTTGCACCTACAAATGTTAAATATATGCAGAGCTTAAAAAACAAGCTTATAGATGTGTAGAAGAACATATTTTTGAATATAATATAAAGTTAAAGGACTAAATTTAAAAATTTAAATATTTGTGGCATGTGAGCACAGAGGCTCCATGAAGCATGTTCTGAGACAGTTGGCACTTAATGCTCTGTAGAAACCTTGTGCAGTTCAGTGTAACTGTGCTGGGGTGCAGGCAGTCTTGACGACTGAATGTTCTATGGTGTGCTCTGTTTGCTCCTTGCTAGATACCGTCCGGTAAGCACTGACCATGGAACTCTTGCCTTTCAGACACGAGCTTCTAAACTCCACACGGGAAGACTTACAGCTTGATAAGCCGGCATCAGGAGGTGGGTCTCTAGCCTCCGGTTACTCACAGCAGCGTGTGTGGCAATCGTGACCACTCAGGGCAGTATGGCCTCCTCTGTAGGTTGCTATCCTCACAAAGAAATAGGCCTTTGGGTGGTGGCGCACGTCCTGACTTAGGAGGCAGAGGCAGGCAGATCTCTGTGGGTTTGAGGCTAGCCTGGTCTACAGAGCGAGTTTCAGAGCAGGCTCCAAAGCTACACAGAGATACCCTGTTAGATGATGATGATGATGATGATGATGATGATGATGATGATGAAGAAGAAGAAGAAGAAGAAGAAGAAGAAGAAGAAGAAGAAGAAGAAGAAGGAGAAGAAGAAAAAGAAAAAGAAGAAATAGGTCTTTGACTAGCAACTGTGAGTCGTTATAGTACTGGGGACTATGGGGGTCCAGCCCTTTGATAGTCCTCTCCCAGGGCCCGGGAAGAATCTACAACCAGCTGATAATTAATCTTTGATAAAAAGAAAAGAATCTATGTACACGAAACTCCTTAGTCCACACACTTTATTATTCTGTGTCAGTTCTCTCTCTACACAGCTTCTGTTCTGCTCTCATACCTTGCTCCTTTCTTGCCTGATTCTCTCTACATTAATCTGCGGTCCCCTCTAAGTTCTATCTTAATTCCTTCATCTTAGTTCCGCCCCATCTAGGTTCTCATCCATCTAGTTCTTTCCCATCTCAGCTCCGCTCCCATCTCCTCCTCTCTCATCTTGTTCTGCCCCATCTGGCTCTTCCTCATCTTCCATCACGTTCCTCTAGTCCTCTCTTTTAGCCCTTCAATCTAGTTCTTCCCATCTTGTCCGTTCCTTCCCAGCTCTTACCCTTCTAGTTCTTTCATTCTCTTTTCTATTCTCCGTCTCGTCCTCAAGTTCTATCCCTACTCCTCCTCCAAGTCTCCTATATAATCCTCCTCAGTTCTCCTCAAGTCTCTCAGTTCTCCTCAAGTCTCTGGAGTACTCAGTTATAAACTCAAGCAGTAGCAATCCTCCCCCTCCAGCCAGGTCACCAGGCTTGAATTCTACAGGGTCCTAAAGGCAGGTAGGGATTTTCCTCAGGCAGTGACCACCAGGCTTTCTTTAACAATCCAAACCGGGAGTGGTAAAAGAGGAGGTCAACTGAGTGCTGACGACCGGTTAGTATATGAAAAAGGGGGTCTGTGTGCCAGTCTACATTCCTAGAAGTGGTTAGGTAAGAAGTTAGTGGTCTATAATGTTAGTAATAGGAAAGGAGGGTCTCAGATAGCACAAGAAATAAAGCTATCCACCTGACTAGGGAACAGGCGTAGTTTCCATGTTGATCAGGAGATTGCTTGGCCTTGGATGCTTGATAGGTATTTTAGATAAATACACTGTTAGGAGTTCTTGGAAGCATGCATAGCATTACAAGAAAATCACTGTAGGAACCAGCTAATATATATAAGCTAAAATACCACCAAGACTTCTAAAGCCATGGCTTGACCTTTAGAAGACTTTTCCAAGTAGTAGCTTTTGTGATAGTAGCTGAATTCCATTACATTTTCCTGCGGCTTGCAGCATTACAGAACATGCATTCCAGAACCTGAGTACCCCATAGAAGAGTTCTGTTTATAACCACAGACAGATGGGTAGATTGTGCCCTAAAGCTAGAGTGCTAAAACTTCTCTGTTGCTGTGATAGCACTGACCAACGGGACTTGGGGAGGAGAGGGTTTATTTGACTTACAGGTTACAATTCATCACCACAAGGGAAGCCAAGGCAGGAGCTCAAACAGGAACCTGGAGGCAGGAACTGAAGCGGAGCCCATGGAGGAGTGCTGCTTACTGGATTGCTCAGCTAGCCCTTACACAGCCTAGGCCCCCTTGTCCAGGGATATAGCACCGCCCACAGTGGATTGGGCCCTCCCACATCAATCAGCAATCAAGAAAATGACCCACATAGCCCCATAGACCAGTCTGGAAATATTCCTCAAATTAAGATTACCTCTTTCACCCAGGTGTGGTTGTGCACACCTTTAATTCATTCCAGCACAGGAGGCAGAGGCTAGCATGGTCTACAGAGCAAGTTCCAGGATAGCCAGGGCTACACAGAGAAACCTGGGAGAAAAAAAAAAAGATTCTCTCTACCTGGGCATGTCTACTTTTAGGTCAAGTCATCGAAAGCTATGACACATAGATAGCTACTGCACTTTTGGACAGACCTGCAAAGATGGCATGGTGGGTCATGCTTTTAATCCCAGTACTTGGAAGGTAGAACAGGCTGGTCTTCTTGGCAAGTTCCAGGCCAGCGGGACTAACAGCTACTGTTCCTGAAATACATGAGCTAAAAAGTGTATTGTATGCCAGGCATTGGTGGCACACACCTTTAATTCCAGCACTCGAGAGGCAGAGGCAGGCAGATCTCTTTGAGTTCAAGGCCAGCCTGGTCTACAGAATGAGATCCAGGACAGCCACAAAACTACGCAGAGAAACCCTGTCTTGGGGAAAAAAAAAAGTATTATAAAGTCTACATTTGTCAGTTGGATAAGGGATCATCAATTCTATCTAATTCAGGACATAGAAAGATTATCTTTTTAGAATATGGAGCCGTGAATACTGTCATGTGGTTTTGAAGGAAAGAGGTCATACTTTGTCTTGTGTTCCTCTGGATGGAGTGGGAGTTGCCTCATGAAGATTAATAAGTATTTCCTGAAGCTTTTGAGATAACTTCTGTCAGAGAATGGGAGAAAAATTTACTTAGGGTGTTCTCATAACGTTTGACAACCTAAGTAAGTAAAAGCTGTTGAACTGAGGATCCTCTGCTGTCCCCTCGCAGTGAAGGAAGAGTGGTATGCACGCATCACCAAGCTGCGGAAGATGGTCGACCAGCTCTTCTGCAAGAAATTCGGTGAGTATGTTTCTCCCCCAAACTGAACGTTACAAAGCGACTGTTAAGAAATGCTATATGTGAGTTTTTGTGACTTTGTGTGAGGCTGTGGGTGCCCACAGAAGCCAGAAAAGGGTGTCAGAGTTCCTAGAACTGGAGTTACAGGCAGTTGTGAGCCGTCTCATTTGAACGCGAGTCCTCTGGAAGAACCACAGCACTCTGAACTGCCGAGCCATCTTCTCGCCAGCCCCAGATGGGTTTGTTTGTTTGTTTCGTTTTAAGAGTTGTTTTATTTTAGGGATGAAATGAGATGATTTGACTTAACCTCATGTTTTTCTGTTGCTTGTAGTGAAAAATAAGTATAAGTTTTAAAACTATATGCCTTTAATCCCAGCACTCGGGAAGCAGAGGCAGGGGGATCTGTGAGTTTGAGGCCAGCCTGGTCTACAGAGTGAGTTCCAGGACAGCCAGGGCTATACAGACAGAGATACCCTGTCTCAAAAACCAAACCCTCCACCCCCCAAAAAAGACTATATAGAAGACAGTAGAATAAACCCTCAGTATATTCTTTTTTCTTTTCTTTTTCTCTTTGGGCTGGCATGGATTTGATCCTGCACACCCTGAGCAAGTGCTTTATCTCATACTGGCCAGTGTCAGGCAGGTCCTTTATGGTGAGCCATACCCCAGCCCTGAATAATTGCTTCGTACAGTCTCGTGTATGCAGTGTAGCTCTGGGACGTTTGGGTTCATTTCTCTTTGGATCCCATGTCATTGTGTTTTATGAACTGAGAAGGGTATCAGGGCCAGGACATGCATCTGTCCACTGGCTCCTAAAGAGTCACTGTGATCGGGTTTTATGTGATCTTGGTTTTTGCTATTTATTTATGTTGTTTTGTGACAGTGTCACTATGCAGATGGTATGTAGACCAGGGTGGCTGCAGACTCCTAGAGATCTACCTGCATTTGCCTCTGAGTGCTGAGATTAGAGGCACAGTTTACTATCTTGGGTTCAGAGCTTGGTGCATACTAGGCAAGTACTCTTCCCACGTCCTCAGAACCCACGTTTTGGGTGATTTGTTTTGTTTATTGTTGTTTTGAGACAAAATGTAGCCTTTGCTGGCCTCAAATTTGCTCTGTATCCCGAACTGGCCTTAAACTAAAGGTGTGAGCCACCATGGTTTGCTTTTAGTCTTACACATTTGGACACATGTATTTGGTTTGTTAACATTGCAGTGCCTTAAAAAAGAAAGAAAGCGGGTTGGGATTTAGCTCAGTGGTAGAGCACTTGCCTAGCAAGCGCAAGGCCCTGGGTTCGGTCCTTAGCTGGGGTGGGGGGGAAGAAATCTTATATATAGGTGTCTGCCTACCTGTGTGTCTGTTTCTCACTGGAAAGTCTGGTGTCCATGGAGACCAGAAGAGGCCTTGAATCCCCTGGAACTGCAGTTACAGGTGCTTGTGAGCTGCCGTGTGGGTGCTGGGAATGAACCCAGGTTCTCTGCAAAGGCAGCCAGTGCTCTCACTGCTGGGCCATCCCTCGAGCACCCCAAATACCCTTTGTTACTGTTCTCTGCATCAGGAGCAAATCCAGTTTCTTTTCAGAAAGGGAATTTTATTTTTCTACTCCACTGGGGTAGTGGCTGGGTTGTAACTAAATACCGTCCACCGACAAGTCAGAGTTTGAGGCTTCTCATCCCTCATCAGTTTCCCGGCCGTCCACGTGAGTCGGGTCTCAGCAGTACCTCCCTTCCCATCTGGGTATAAATCAGTCAGGGCACAGTGAAGAGTCCGCCCTTCGTGTGCGGTCAGTACTTTCCCAGACATTTAGCAACCTGGGTCAAGTGATGGTCCCTGTTTGTTGTTGGGCCTGTCCCCATTGTGTCATCGTGGTTTGTCTGTAGGAGAGACACGTGGTTCTGAGTGTCTGGCACTCTGGGAGTATTGCTGGTGTTGGCGGCTGTGGACTTCACCCAAGAAGTGGGAAGGAAGGAAGGAAGGGGAGGGAAGGAGAAGTGGCCGGTAGGAGATGGCTGGGCTTTGTCAGACCTCTGAGGAAACAGACTCAGGGCCTGGGGGCTGGCTCTTTGTAAGGTGTTTGCTTGGCGGGCCTGAGGCCCTGGCTTTGAGCCCCAATACTATAAAATAATTTTAGAAAACTTTTTTTTTTTTTGGTTTTTGGTTTTTCGAGACAGGGTTTCTCTGTGTACTTTTGGTGCCTGTCCTGGATCTCGCTCTGTAGCCCAGGCTGGCCTCGAACTCACAGAGATCTGCCTGCCTCTGCATCCCAAGAGTGCTGGGATTAAAGGCGTGCGCCACCACCACCCGGCTAGAAAACTTTTAAAGAGGGGAAGTAGATAATTAAGAGGGTTGACAGTGTGGTTCAGTTGGTAAAATGCTTGCTTAGTATACATGAAACCCAGAATTTTATTCCCAGTGACCACCATCCAAAAAAGAACTGTACTGGGCTCAGTGAGTAGCATTTTTGGTGGATCTGGAAATGTGACTGTTGGGAGCTGACGAGAACTCAGCGGCTTTCGGGACCCTTTCTAAGGTTCCTAAGGCAGGAGGAAACTCGACCTCACTGTTTTCATTCAGGAGCTTGCTCCACTTTCTCCAGCATCCACCGCCTGTAACTGGCGTCTGCACATTCCTGTGCTCTCCTGTGTTTGGTGCAGACAGCTCAGGAGGGGAGGTGACCCTGCCCAGCCCCACTTTGGGAGCATTGGTTCCTGTCAGGCAGTGGGCAGGACTTCCTGATCCATGAGCGGACTAAGGGGGTGGGGCCCGGAGGCTGATACAAGACTGCTGGAGAGCTCACTGACCAGTAGGCAATGTCCTTGACCTTTGCCCCTTTCTTTCCTTTTTTTCTCTATTGAGACAGGGTCTCACTATGTAGCCCAGGCTGGCCTCAGACTCAGTAGTCCCTCTGGCCTTTGTCACTACAGCCAGCCACCACCTTTTTCTCTTACCTGCTGTCAATCAAACCTGATTTTACTTCAAGCCTGTTAAAATTAGGTGTCGAAATTGTCTTCCCTAGCAGATAAGATAGTTGTGGATCTCAGCTGTAGGCATTTTCTTACCCTTCGGGCATATTCCTTTTACTGCTGTGGTGGTGATGACCTCATATGTGGTTTTTCTAACACTAGAGCCCTTCAGATTTGGTGTTGCTAATACAAAGGGAAGATTAAGACAGAGTGAGTTGGGGAGATAGTTCAGTTGTTAAAATGCTTGCCTCAAAGGTGTGAGCTCTAGAACCCATGGTAAAGGAAAGTGGACGTGGTGGTGGGTGCCCTCGTATCATCAGGGTGGGGAGGTGCAGACAGGAGGGTCCCTGGAGCTTGCTGGCCAGCCAGCCCAGCCTACACAGAAAGCTTCAGGGTCACCAAGAAGAGAGCAAGCCTGTCTCGGAGACACAGGTCGGGAGCTCCCGAGGAACTACACTCCATACTGACCTTTGTCTTCCATATATATGCGCATGTGCACAAACACATCCTCGCCCACTTGGACAGAGGAATTAGGACAAAGACCTTAAATGTGAAAGGAAAAGTCCCTCCAAGAACAAAGCAACTCAGGCTAGTTGTGAGCCCGGCAGCTAGATGATGCAGGGGTCACCCACGGGTCCAGGTGCTGTCTGTCCGCTGGCTTGCTCTCAGTTGTGGAATATTTCTTTTGAGAGCTGTTTGGATTTAGTTTCAGACTAGAGATCAGTAAATGCATTAACCCCCTCCCTTCCCACACAGGGTTGGGGTTCCCCTCCCTCCCCCCTACTGCTGCTGCTGCTCAGGTTACCCTGGAACTCCATATCCCCCAGCCTCAGCCTCCTGAGTGCTGGATTCCAGGCTCACACCCCAGGCTGGCTCTTCTGTGTTTGAGCTTTGCACTGGGGTGTTCCTTGTGTGTGACTTCCGCCTGAGTCTCCTGACTTGCTCTCCTTTTCCACAGCGGAGGCCTTGGGGAGCACCGAAGCCAAGGCTGTACCATACCAAAAATTTGAGGCCCACCCCAATGATCTCTATGTGGAAGGGCTTCCAGAAAACATTCCTTTTAGAAGCCCCTCGTGGTATGGAATCCCAAGACTGGAAAAAATCATCCAAGTGGGCAATCGGATTAAATTTGTTATTAAAAGGTAAGATTATTATCTGTGGAAGAGATTTAAAATATTGTTTTTTTCTGACATTTGAAGATGGGTCTTTTCTCCTGAGTGGTTCTTTCGGTGTACATGGTAAACGCAACGTTTTATTTACGTGAGCTGATTGAGCAAATGTTTCTCTAGAACAGTACTGGGCTGTACCAAATGGGGCCCAAGAGCAGCTGTCAATACTCTATCAGGGCAGTGAAGAGAGAGCATCTGGAATGCAGGGTGGGCACACTTCCGGGTTGTCATTGGTGTTTGTGACCTGGAAGAGGATTTCCATAGAGCTGATAGCTGTGGCTGCACTCTCTCAGTGTGAGGAGCGGGATGCCACCACGGGGGAGGACGGCGCACACAACGGCGTGTGTATAAAAGTCCTGAAGCAAAGTCCGCGGTGGTCCTTTGTGCTGGCTCTGTCATGGCTTTGTTTGTTTGTTTTTGATTTTTCGAGACAGCGTTACTCTGTGTAGTTTTGGAGCCTGTCCTGGATCTCACGCTGTAGACCAGGCTGGCCTGGAACTCACAGAGATCCGCCTGGCTCTGCCTCCCGAGTGCTGGGATTAAAGACGTGCGCCACCACCGCCCGGCGGCTGTGTCATGGTTACAGTGGCTGCGTTCTGAAGGGTGTGCTGCAGATGGGTGATGTGTGTAGAGAGGAGGCACAGAAGGCTGGCCTCACTCACTCCCAGATGAGTTTGGATGTTAGTCAGAATTGGGTGATAACTGGGACAGCAGTGTTTCAGGTGTCCAGCTCCAGTAGGACAAGAGGTGGCAGGGTGAGTTGGTTTGGAAGAGAAAGTGACTGGCACATATTTATTTCTACAGAGACCCCGTAATCCACCTGAATTTGCCATTTTCAGAATGGTCACCAAAAATGGTTGGTTTCACTGCCCCAGAAGGCAGAGGGGGCCATACGAAAAAGTGATTGAGCGTGTACAGCTGTGTGGGAGTCTGGACACTGCTCCTCAGGACTCTGACCACTAATGTTGCTAATACTTTCACAGGCCCGAACTCCTGACTCACAGTACAACAGAGGTGACTCAGCCACGGACGAATACGCCAGGTATGGTTGCCCAGAACCCGTCGGTCAGTCTGTCTGTCCATCCGTCCATCCATCCATCTATCCATCTTTCCATCCATCCTTCCATCCATCTTCCCTTCCTTCCTTTCATTTATTTATTTATTTTTGGTCTTTTGAGACAGGGTTTCTCTGTGTAACAGCCCTGGCTGTCCTGGAACTCGCTCTGTAGCCCAGGCTGGCCTCAAACTCACAGAGATCCACCTGCCTCTGCCTCCTGAGTGCTGGGATTAAAGACATGTGCCACCACCACCTGGCTCCTTCCTTTTCTTTAAATAATTAAATATATTTGGAAATTTTTTTCCATATTGGTGGGAACCGTGCCCAATGCCTCGTGTATTTGGCAAGAGCTCTATGTTGAATGATGTCACTAACACTCTTTTGCCTTTTGATTTTGAGATAGAGGCCCTCTAAGTTGCTCAGACTAGCCTGGAACTCACTTTGTAGCTCAGGCTGGCGTTGAACCTGATGCCGTCTGAGGTGGCAAAAGCCAAACCATTCCTGAGGAGTTCTCCACCACTCCGCCCCTCCCTCCAGCTCTGACATTTCTACACCTCTCTTCTCTGATGTTCCCGTGCCTTGGAGGGAGTGCTGCAGGCTTGTCTCCAGAGCCTTAGGCCTTCGTACCATGGCAACACAGCACCCTGGCAGCTTGACCACAGTAACCACTTTAGAAGTTTCTTATGCTGGGCGCTGGTGGCGCACTCGGGAGGCAGAGGCAGACGGATCTCCGAGTTCAAGGCCAACCTGGTCTACAGAACAGTTCCATACAGCCAGGGCTACACAAAGAAACCCTATCTCAAAACACAAACAAACGAAATTCCTTAGCTGATGTTTTTATATTTATAGGCCATTGCAGGACTTCTCACCTGTTGGAGATATGTATACCTCACCCAGGAATTTCACAGCTGAGCCTGTCCTCTGCACCCTGTGTGACAGACAGACTACCCCGTTAGGTGTGCTCACATGTATGTTAGATGCTTTGCTTTTTGTTTGAGACAGGGACTCTTTATAGCCTACACTGGCTTTAGACTTTCGTTAATCCCCCTGCCTGATTCTCCTGAGTGCCCACATGCTTGTCTAAATCGGTGACACCCTCAGAGATGAGCATTATGTAATGGGAACTCTACTAGCCACACTAGCTATTAGCCACAGTTCAGTGTGGGCCCTCCCGGCACCCTCTGTGGTCCTCACTGGCAGGTGCCTGTGGCCAACCCAGTAGAGACCGGACAGGATCAGTGATGGCAGCTACTCTGGTTTCAGGGTGGCACCGCCGTGTCCCCCCTGGAGCAGGAGTCCACAGCGTCAGTCACTGGAAAGAAGGCGTCTCTTGTCCCCAAGTCCTGTGATTTGTGTCAATCCCATAAACAACATTATTGGTTACATGCGATTTTGCTTCTTCTTTCCAGTCAAGGAAGATTGGAATGTCAGAATCACCAAGCTTCGCAAGCAGGTAGAAGAGATCTTTAATTTGAAGTTTGGTAAGTGACATATAGTGGTTATGTCTTTGTTTACAGACAGTGGCCGTGTTCCGAATGAATTTTAGAAGTTCAGAACGTAGTGAGGGAAGGTGCCAGAAAGCGGGCCTTACTTTACTTCTGGTACTGAGCTCACTCGTTAAACCAGTCTTGTTATTCATGTCTATCTGCCTCTGTGTTCTCCTGTGTCATAGGGAGAGGGAGGGGTCGGGAGTCCCTTAGGGCCACCCGTTCTCACCTGGAGAACACATGGCTTCACTGTCCACCTCAGCTTAGAGGGGTTGACAGTGTTTTGGAGTGCTGTGGAGAAGTGTGGGTTTCAGTTGGTTCTCCAGTCCATCATGGAGAAGGAAGGATGACGGGAAGTGGTGTAAATGCAGATAGAGCACTCTCAAACATAAAATAAATAAATAAATCTTAAGAAAATAAAAAAGTCGTTTTCCTGGGTATGGTAGCTCATGCCTGTAGTTCTAACTCTTGAAAAGCTGAGGCAGGAGGACTAATACATAGCGGGCTATATACAAGAACCTGCCCTAAAAAAACAAAACAAAATACTGATTTTAAAAAGAATAATGGGCTGGTCAGTGGTGGCGCATGCCTTTAATCCCAGCACTTGGGAGGCAGAGGCAGGCAGATCTCTGTGAGTTCAAGACCAGCCTGGTTTACAAAGTGAGTTCCAGAATAACCAGGGCTACACAGAGAAACCCTGTCTCTGGGTGTGGGGGAGGGGTATAATTTAATTCACTTTTAAAATTCTAGATTTCTTGGATTTTATTTTACGTGTATGAATGTTTGATCTACATATATGTATGTATACCACATGTGTGCCTAATGCCTGTGGATGTCAGAAGAAGAAAACAGATGCCTGGAACTGGTGTCATGGATGGTTGTGAGCTACCATGTGGGTGCTGGGAACTGAATCCCAGGTCCTCTAAAAGAGCAACAAGTGCTCTTAATTGCTTAGCTATCTTTCCAACACTTTATTATTATTATTATTATTTACTTCCATTATATTGTTGTATTAAGCTAGGTCTTAATGGTGAGTGTCTGTGTGGTTAGCTTGCCAGGAAGTTAGCAGACCTGCTTGATTACAGATACCAGCAGAAGGGGCCCAGGCCTGTGTGAACTTCTGCGCTCATGAGTCAGCTTCTCTTTGTCTTTCAGCTCAAGCTCTTGGCCTCACAGAGGCAGTGAAGGTGCCCTACCCTGTATTCGAATCGAATCCGGAGTTTCTGTATGTGGAAGGGCTGCCTGAAGGGATCCCCTTCCGAAGCCCCACCTGGTTTGGGATTCCACGCCTTGAGAGGATTGTCCGTGGAAGCAATAAGATCAAGTTTGTTGTTAAAAAGTAAGCTGCCTTTGCCCCCACAGCCATGTGCCGCGGTCCTAGCCTAGCTGTGCCTCTGAGAGTTCTTCATTCTTGGCTAGACCCCCTGTGTGGGAGAGTGGTGACTCCTCCCACTGCCCTGCAGAGAGAGGCTGTAGTCCCTCACTCCAGGCACCTGCAGGCTCAGAACACCAAGCTTTGCCTAACTGGGGATCGAACCCAGGACCCTGCACAATCTAGGCAAGCGCTCTGCTGCAGAGGCCCTAGCTCCTCATTATGGGGGGATTCAAGGAGAGGGTTCTCTTGCTGAGCTATGCCCCACCTCCTCATGATAGATTCTAGGCAGTTACTCTACCACTGAACCTCTCTCAGCTAAAGCCCAGGCTGTCTGCTCTGTTTCCCCAGTTCATCAGTGGTGGAGTTACTTACTTTCCTGCAGAGATTGAGTGGTTGAAGGAATTGATGTAGTGTTCATTTGCTGTTTTTAAAGGAGTTACAGGAGCTGGAGAGGTGGCTGTCTTAGTCCCTGTTCTAGTGTAGTAAAGACACTATGACCATGGCGACTCTTATAATATCATCCTGGTGGGGAGCGTGATGGCAGCCATCGAAGGCATGGTACTGGAGAGTAGCCGCGAGCTACATCCTCATCCACAGGCAGTGAGCCTAGTGTGGGCTTTTGAGACCCACACTTTTGAGACCTCAACACGCACCCCCAGTAACAAAGGCCACTGCCTGGTGACTAAGCACTCAACTCCATGAGCCTGTGGGGACCATTCTTACTCACACCACCACATTCCACCCTCCGGCCCCCATAGTGTTACAACCACATCATAATGCAAAATGCAATTAGTCTAACTACAAACGTCCCCAGAGTCTTTCACAGTCCCAATACTATTTAAAAATCCCAATGTTCAAAGTCTCTCCTAAGACTCACGGCAGTCTCTTAACTGTAACCTCATGTAAAATAAAAAAGCAGATCACATACTTCCAACATAAAACGGCACAGAGTATATGCTGCCATTCCAAAAGGGAGCCCAGTGAGGAAATCTGGACCAAAGCAAGACCAAAACCCAGCTGGGCAAACCCCAAACTCTGCATCTCCATATCTTATGTCAAAGCGCTCCTCAGATCCAACTCCTTTCAGCTTTGTTGACAACCACACACTTCTTTCTCTTGGGCTGGTTCCACTCCCTGTTAGCAGTTTTCCTCAGCAGATATTGTTGTGCTCAGATCTTGGGGATCCCCAAAAGACCGCAGCAGAGACCGAATCCCATATGTAAAAGCAGAGCCTTTATTTCAAGCTTGGAGGAGCTTGGTCTGTCTGTCTGTCTGACACAGCGGCAATAAACCCAGGCAGGGTGCGGTTTTTTATCATAACAGAGGTTGGGGTGAGGGGATTTCCAGGGTTCAGGACTCTGATTGGCTAACATTTGTCTATGTGTATAGGTATAGGTGTGTGCTGGGAATGTTTGGAATATCAGGTATTTTCCCTTAGATGCTGGCCCCCCCCCCCCCCCGGGTGGGCTCACCTTACGGCTTTTCCTGGATCCGGGTGATGCCTGCCAGTAAGCCTGTCCCAGAAGCTGTGTCTGGGCCCCTAAGTCTGTCATGGCAGCTGTGTGGTCAAGCCGTTTGGGGCCCCCTACAGTATCCCATTGCTCTGGCCTCTCCAGTATCTTGGGGTCTCCAGGGCAATCCTGACCTCTTCTCTGGGGCCTCCATGCAGGGACACCCCTGGCCTCAGCAGCTTTCCTTAGCCGTGGAGGGAGATTCCACAACCCCTCTCTTGTATTCTTGACTCTAAAGCCAGAACCACGTGGCCAAAACTGCCAAGGTCTTCTGTTTGATGGGGCTGAACTTGCCCCAGTCCTCCAATTATGGAGTCTGTCACTGCTTAAGCTTTTCTTTAATTCCTTTCCACGGGTTGAAAGCTTAGCTGGGTGGAGTCTTGCCCTGAGGTCACTACTCCCAGTATTCTGTTTAGCATCAGGGTTTTCCATCTCCTTGAGCACTGGACTTAGCTACGTTCTTTTCCTGGTGCCCCTCTCCTCCTCATACTGCACATTTTGTACTTCTCTGTCCAGCTTGCTCCTTTTCATTAGAGTTCTACCGAAGAGTGATTACTAATAACCTCACGACACAACCAGTACTAGGATGTCTGGACACCTCCTCAGCCAATAGCATTCGTCCAAAACTCTTCAGTTTAACCTCAGGCAGATTTTTAGGACAGGTCAAGAAGCAGCCACATTCTTTGCCAAAAATATCCCAAGAACAATCTCTAGGCCACGTACTGATAATTCTTCCTCTCTGAAACCTCTTGAGCTAGGCCCCCACGGTTACCTTGCCCTCAGTACTAGCTTCCATACTCCTACTACCATTAACCCTGGCTTAAAGCCTTCAATGGATTCTCTAGTCTAAAGTTCACATGGTCAGGCTTGTCACATCAACACCCTACTCCCTGGTACCAATTTCTGTGTTACTGTTCTTTTGCTGTGAAGAGACACCATGACCAAGGCAATAGAAAACATTTAATTGGGGGCAGGCTTACAGTTTCAGAGGCTTATTCCATTATCATCATCAGCCAGGGGAGCATGACAGCTTGTATGGTGCTGGAGAAGTAGCTGAGAGCTACATCCTGATCCAAAAGCAGAGAGAGAGAGACAGACAAGACAGACTGCCTGGTGTGGCCTCCTGGGTGTCCACCCTCCAATGACACACGTCCACCAATATGGCCACATCTACTCCAACAAAGCTGAACCTCTTAATCCTTCTCAAATAGTGCTACTCTTTGGTGACTAAGCATTCAGATCCATGAGCCCATGGGGGCCCTTCTCATTCACACCATCACAGATGGTTCCAGTTAATAGCACTGGCTGCTTTTCCTCCCGAGTTCAGTTCTCAGTACTCACAGGGCAGCTCACAACCGTCTGTCTCCAGTCCTGGGGATCCAGCACCCCCTTCTGACCTCATGAGCACTCGGCATGCACATGGTGCACAGACGGAGACACACATGCAGGGAAAACACCAATGCATACGCTTTTCTCTTTTAGACACGGTTCTGGCTGTTTGTGCTGTGTGTAGAGTGACGCACTGTATGTTCTTTCTAGGCCTGAGCTGGTTGTGTCCTACCTGCCTCCTGGGATGGCTAGCAAAATCAACACTAAAGGTAAGCGACAGCACCCCAGGGCATGATCACATGGCCTTCCTTGCTGCTGTTCCCATGTCACCGGAGTCCTGTTGCATTGACACCGTGGGCCTTCGGTTTCTCTGTTTTAAGCTGTTGCACTACGTGGATCTTTTTCTTTCTTCTGTTTTCTCTCCATCTCATCGGAAGTTGATGTTTGCATCCCCCCTCATTCATGTCTCCACAGCTTGTTGGCACTCATGTGGAGGATTACACTACCCGTTTAATGCTTCAGGTTTCTTTGAAAAGAGCCAAACTGTATGACTTTTAATACTCTGCGTTTATAGAGCACCCTCCGCGTTTTGTAATGCAGCTTGCAAAGGTAACCTTGCACTTTGCCTTACAGCATTGCAGTCCCCCAAACGGCCACGAAGCCCTGGCAGCAACTCCAAGGTGCCTGAGATTGAGGTCACTGTGGAAGGTGAGCTGCTGCACACTTTCTCATGGCTCTTTACCTTACAGTTGTGTGGACTCCGTAACTTCTGTGCATTTGAGGTGTTATGTCTGAAAAGCAGCTGATGCTAAATTTATGAATTTTTTTAATGCATGAGTATGTATGTGCATGTGCGTGTGCGTGTGTAGGTGTGCATTGTTATAGGATATCCCAGGTGTCACCTTCAGGAACATTGTCCACATGCTTGAGATAGGTTTCCCTTTTTAGACCTAGATCTAGCTGGGTAGGCTAGACTGGCTGCCTTTGAGGCCCAGGGGTCCACCTAGCAAGGGATCAAACTCAGGTCCTCGGGCATGGGAGTCACCCACTTCAGGGACTGAGCTCTCTCTCTGTTTGTAATTTGTGGATCCTGTGAAGACGTACTTGAGAACCTCCCGGGTTGTTTTTCCATAATGATAAAGTGAGGCAGACGTAGCACAAAGAGATGTTTCCCATCTTTCTTGTTTTTCCTACTCCTGGTGGAATGTGTTTATCGGTATTTGAACGGCAGTGCGCTTGCTCAGAGCAGCTGTGCGTCTTGACGTACCTTCTCCTTCCAGCCTCTGGTGTGCGGCACTGGCACCTTGGGAAGTTTGCTGTCTAAGATGCCTGACTGACACAGTAACAGGCGTCCTGAGCCCACTACTGGGCACAGTTTCCATTGATGCAGAAGGGAACAGGTGCCTGGGGGGACCCCTGTCCCTTGATCCCCACTTTCCGTTTTTTTCTCGGCCCTCTCCACTTAGTTATACTTGTACAGAGCCCAGCTTCTCAAAGCAAAGTGAGAGACAACCATGTCAAGTGGTTGGTAAATAACAGCCCCTGCAAACCAGATTAAACACCCCTGATGAGCAGTGGCCCACGGGGACAATACACATCCTTTGTTTGCTGTTTTTGGAGAAGATCTGAGAAGGATGACTTGTCCCAGGACTCTTTGCCTTCCTCGTGATCACTTGTAAAGTGCACGTGATGTTCCTGTTAGTCCAATGACTTCACCCAGAAGCCAAACCCGGGCCGAGCCCCGGTGACCTGACGCTGCATCAGCCGGAGGCTTCATTCTAAGGTCCTGGTCCACAAAGGAGATGACGCTGCCTTTGGTCTAGGTGCCAGATACATGTTGAGGCAGAGACACAGGAGGCCCCTTCCTGGAAGGCAGGGGTGGGAGCAGGGTGCTGATGATGCAGAGCCACAGCCTGGCTGTGTGTTTTGTTCCCATCTGTGCCGGGTCTCAGGAGCCTTTCAACGTCTGTTGAATCCTAGGGTCAGCTGAGTTAACGTTCAGGGGTGTGTGTGTGCGCGCACGCGTGCATGCGTGCGTGTATATGCTGTAACTTTTGTTACATACTAATAACAATGAGCGCCCGGTGACTGTGGTTCACCTTTGAATTTTCTTTAGGCCCCAACAACAACAGTCCTCAAACCTCCACCGTTCGAACTCCTACCCAGACCAACGGTTCAAATGTTCCCTTCAAGCCTCGAGGGAGAGAGTTTTCCTTTGGTAAATACATCTTTTATTTCTCTCGGTTTCAGCATTTCAGATAAAAAGAATTAGCGTGTCGGGTCAGCAGGACAGTGGTTTTTCTCAGGTGAGTCAGTGTGTGTCAGATTTTCACAGGCAGCAAGAGCCGGGCTGCTGGAGTTTGACTCTGGTACCTTCACTTTCTCCTGCGCTGTGGGCGAGGCTCCTCTTCCTGTGGGCCGTGTACAAAGTGTGCACCCCAGAGGTGCCTGAGGACTGGAAGTTGGGTCACTGCATGTACCCAGAGCCAGAGCTGGCATATGGTGGACACTGTAACAGGCCAGGAGAAGTCCTTTGTTCATTTCAGCATAGGTCAGACTGTTGATAATCCAACCTGACAGCTTAGTTTAGTTGTATGAGGATTGGAGGGGCGGGCGAGACAGCCGTATTACATAGCTGTGTGTTTTTGTTTTCTCGAGACAGGGTTTCTCTGTGTAGTTTTGGAGCCTGTCCTGGATGTCGCTCTGTAGACCAGGCTGGCCTCGAACTCACAGAGATCCGCCTGCCTCTGCCTCCCGAGTGCTGGGATTAAAGGCGTGCGCCACCACCACCTGGCCTGTGTGTTTCTTATATGGAGACTTAGAATCATGTGTGGATACATGATGTAGAAGGGGTGAAGCTGTGTATGGGACACGGATGCACTGGGGGCAAGGTAGAGGGAAAGAGGGAACATGCTCATGAGCTCTCTAAAACGTCTATGTCACACAGTGACACAGTGTGAATGAAGGAAACAGCCCGCTGTGTGTTCTCCTGGGCTTTGTAAAGCTGCAGAGTAAGGAGACGAAACCAGGGTGTTGATGTGCTCCTTCAGTCCCAGCACGTGGGAGGCAGATACAGAGTGAGACCCTGTCTCAAAACAGTGAATGAAGAAATTAAATTCAGTCAATGAAACCATAAGGTTGGAGACCTTGCTGACCGGTGGCTGCTGCTCTCTCCTCACAGAGGCCTGGAATGCCAAAATTACAGACCTGAAGCAGAAGGTGGAAAACCTTTTCAACGAAAAATGCGGTAGGTTTGTCCGGAAACATCGAATATGAAATAGTTCTCTAATAGAAAGGGTGTGAATTTGACGTTTAATGTCTTTGGAATTGGGTTTCAGCCTTCCGTTTCTACCCATTTTCCTGAGTATCAAGAATTCCAAAAACCTTTTCCAAAATTAAAACGAATATGGTTTTTCCCATACATAAGGATGGGTAGTTGCTGCAGAACGTTGCAAATGGCTTTTCCAAGTCGAGCTACGGAACGAGTGTCATGTGTTACAGGGGAAGCTCTTGGCCTTAAACAGGCAGTGAAAGTGCCCTTTGCCTTGTTCGAGTCCTTCCCGGAAGACTTCTACGTAGAAGGCTTACCCGAGGGGGTGCCCTTCCGACGACCATCCACATTTGGCATTCCAAGGCTGGAGAAGATACTCCGGAACAAGGCCAAGATAAAGTTCATCATTAAAAAGTGAGGCCTTAGGTGGAGAAGACGTCCGTGGGCTGGCATCAGAGTGTGGTGGCCTGGGTTGACCTAGCTCTTCAAGGGCCTAAGTGATCACGGGGATGGAGAGATGGCCCGGTGGTTAAGAGTGTTTGCTGCACAGCTTTGAAGGCTGAATTCAGGCACCCACTCCCTCATAATCAGCTGGGAGGAGCCTGTAATCTTAGTGCTGGGGGTTGGACAGAGGCAGGAGGATCACTGGGGCCTGCTGCCTGGGGTGTTCATTGAGCTGCTGGTTCTAGGAGAGATCCTGTCTGAAAGAACTTAGAGAGTAACACAGGACACTGGCGCCCTCCTGGCCTCTGTGTCCAGGCAGTGGGTGTTTCCAGTTTCTGCTCTTGGGTCTCACACCGATTCTCATGACGTGCTCTCACCTTGGGAAGGAGATAGCAGTGAGACACTGGTGTGTCCAGAGAAGGTCCACCAGCAGTGGAGGCCTGTGTAATTGGCCTGCTTGGGCCCAGGTTGCACCCAAGTTCTGCACATTGTTTGCAGAGCTGCAGGCTCCAGCATGCTGCACCTTCCCTGGGTGGGTAGCTTGCTCTGGGTTAACCAGCCCATGCCTTTTTCCTCTTGCTTGTAGACCTGAGATGTTCGAGACGGCCATCAAAGAGAGCACCTCTAACAAAAGCCCTCCGAGTGAGTGTCCTTTGAGAGCAGCAGCGTGGCACCTTGGCTCTTGGGCAGTCATTAATTCTAGAGCAGTGAACACTGTGCACGGTGTTGCTCCACACCAAGACACAGCAGAGCAGAAAGATGGGGCCCGTCAGAAAGTCTGCCTTCTTTAGTGTCTTACTGGACTAAACCAGCATGCAAGTACCAGCCCTACGGGGCCAGACTGCGGCCAGCTTGCGGCTGACCGTGGGCATGCGGCTTTGGGTTATTAGAGAAAACTCTGACTATATTATGTTTTGTCTGAACCCTAATCTTTAGGTTTTTGCTTTCAGGGAAGATAAACTCATCACCCAACATTAATACTACTGCATCAGGTGTGGAAGACCTTAACATCATTCAGGTGACAATTCCAGGTATGATTTCTGCCTGCATCGTGGAGTCTTTTGGACTCCAGAATCATTCAGGGACAACTCATGTAGTACAGCGTGTTGTATGCCTCAGCCAAGCCATCCCTCCGTCAGCCTGGCTGCCGAGCACCGCACCTACGTTCAGCCCTGCTCCCTACTCCAGGTCTCTGTTCTTCAGAAAGTCTCTGTGGAGCCTGGAGAGGTGGCTCAGTGGTTAAGAGCACTTGCTATTCCTGAGGACTCTGGTTTGATTTCCAGAACCTGCATGATGGCTCACAACCATTTATAACTACATTCCCATGGGACCTGATACTCGCTGCTCGTCACCTGGGGCACACACACATGGTGCATAGGCATATATATTCAGGCCAGACATCCATAAATCTTTAAAAAGATAAAATCTTTTTTTAGCCAGGCGGTGCTGGCACACACCTTTTACTCGGGTGGCAGAGGCAGGTGGATCTCCGAGTTCGAGGACAGCCAGAGCTACACAGAAATCCAGTCTTAAAAAACCAAGTAAATAAATAAGATCTCTTTAATAAACAATCTGTGTGAAACAGTCGGGGATATTTGCTCAACAGGAATGGAGTTGTATCCTCTTGAGTTGGTTTTAGAACTTTTTTTTCTCCTTTTTTAAAAAATGTTATTTTATGGTTATTTCTTTTTGTCTTGATGATGTCATAATGTGGAAAC
>CABHPH010162892.1:0-47134 GCA_902168325.1 Peromyscus nudipes | reverse complement strand
AACAGTTCAAGTTAATCGACTGTCTCACTTATCCAGAGGGCCTGATCCAGTTCCATGGGGGCTCCTCAGCTATTGGTTCACAGTTCATGTGTTTCCACTAGTTTGGCTATTTGTCACTGTGCTTTTTCCAATCATGGTCTCAATATCTCTTGCTCATATAATCCCTCCTCTCTCTTGCCGACTGGACTCCCCAAGACCCAGCTATACCACACTTGGGCATATACCCAAGGAATGCTCAATCATACCACAAGGGCACATGCTCAGCTATGTTCATAGCAGCATTGTTTGTAATACCCAGAACCTGGAAACAACCTAGATGCCCTTCAACCGAAGAATGGATAAATAAACTGTGGTACATATATACAATGGAGTACTATTCAGCAGAGAAAAACAATGGCATCATGAGGTTTGCAGGCAAATGGATAGATCTAGAAAAAATCATCCTGAGTGAGGCAACCCAGACTCAGAAACACAAACATGGTATGTACTCACTCATAGGTAGATACTAGATGTAAAACAAAGGATGACTAGACTGCAACTCAACTCCAGGGAGGCTACCTAGTAAAGAGGACCCTAGGAAAGACACAGGGTTTGCCCAACGACAGAAAAGTGGATGAGATCTACATGAGCAAACTGGATGTGAGGGGAGGGTAATGAAGGGCAAGGGTGGAGGGAAAGAGAGCTTAGGGGAGCGGGAGATCCCAGCTAGATCAAGAACAGAGAGGGAGAACAAGGAAAGAGATACCATGATAAATGAAGACCCCAGGGGAATAAGAAGAAGCAGAGTGCTAGAGAGGTCCCCAGAAATCCACAAAGATACCTTCACAATAGACTACTGGCAATGGTGGAGAGAAAGCCTGAACTGACCTACTCTGGTGATCGGATGGCCGAACACCCCAGCTGTCGTAATAGAACTCTCATCCAGTGACTGATGGAAGCAGATGCAGAGATCCACGGCCAAGCCCCAGGTGGAGCTAAAATTTAAATTTTATAATTGTATTGATATTTGAAAATAGTTAACATATGATGAAACATTTTAAATGATGTAATCATATACACTACTTATAATACCACTGATAAATAATAAAATTCAATAATGGTATTTTGTATTTATTTTACTAAATAATGACAATACTTTGAGGCTAGGAAATGGTTGAATGGGTAAAAGTGCTTGGTCAGATCCTCAGAATCTATGTATTAATGCCAGGTGTGGCAGCATGTGGCTGAAATCCCAGCACTGTGGGAGTGAAAACAAGATATATTATATCTATATCCAAATCTATATCATCCAGATGTATCTATATATAAAATCTACTGAAGCTCAATTTTTGTGATGCCCATACCCATGGGTGTGTGGGCCACCCACTGGGGCTTATTCAAGCTACCAGGTGACATACCCTTAAAGAAAACTTACAACTTTTTTGTCCTCGCTTCCATTATGGTCCCTAAGCCTTAGAATGAAGGAACGTGTCATACACGTCTCATTTGTGCCTGAGTACTCAATAGATACGTATTCTTTGCACTTTTATCAGCTGTGAGTTTCTGCATTAATTGCTGTCCATTACACAAAGAAACTTCTCTGACGAAGTCTGAGAGCTGAACTCATTTGTGGGTACAGAGATACAAAGTTAGAGGGCAATTTGATACTATCTCCATTTAGTGAAATAATGATAGTAGGCAATCTCATGGGACCCATAGACTCCTGGGACATAGATTCTTGGCCAGAGTTACAGGACCAAGAACGTGCATTCTCCTGTGGAGCAGACCTTAAATTCTCTCTAATATTCATGTTACTATTGCACCCATAAACACCATGTCAGATAAGTCCTTACTATAGCTCAATAAATAAGACGATTGATACCCTTTGGTTTAATATCCCCACCACGAACCCTGAGACAATATTGTCTCCTGATTTTTCCACCACGGATTTTGCATGTTCATATAAGTTGAATTGTATCATATGTCTTATTTTATTATTGTGTTTCATTATTTTTATCATATATAATGTTTGTGAATATATATTTCCATCAAACAAAGATAGTTGCATTTTTAACACATACGAACATTCATCAATGCTTTTGAATTGAAGATAAGCATCAAACATATTTTTCTGAAAATAAGTCATGTTGAACTGCTTTTCAAGGTTGTCATTATACACTATATTAGGCTTGGGCAAATTCAGTGGTTTGGGGATTAAGTGATTACAGACTAGATTCAGATATTCTTAGAGACTAATGGTTGTAGAATGCTTTATTGAGTCTCCGGTACAATATGAGGAATGTGCCAGTTAGTGCACGAGTGAATAAGGTAGTGGGTGAATGGACAGAATGCCTCCTCAGTGTCCACCTAGGGCAACAGCCAATGTTACTGAAGCTCTGGGGATGCTGCAGGAATTCTGTTATATGTCCAGGCTGCACCCATACAGAGACAGAAACTAATGACTGGATAGTAGTCCATCGTTTAGCTTCTAATAGAAACTGTAAATCCTTGGCCTACTTTTTCTTTTTCATCTAATGACTTATTTATAAAGCAAAACACAGTAACTAATGGGCTCCTGAATTCCATCTCACCTTCTCCCAGTGCTTTGCAATCAGTTTCTACCACTGAAAGATTTAAAAGTTGGCCGATTATGAGCAAGGGGAAAAAAATCTCTCTCCTGTGAAACCGTGTCTGTAAAGTCTGGCTTCCACCCAAGCCACAGGAACTTTAAACAGTCTGCTCACTCAGCGTCCACAGACAGGTTCAAGCCGAGTCGGATGAAAGCCACTACCAGGAGTTGAATCTCAGAGGTCGCAAAAACCCCTGATGTTTCCTGTCTGTTCTCACGAAGGTAGTGTGCACACGCGTGGCAGTGCAGTAGAAAATTGTTCCAACTTACTTTATGGGAAATAAAAACAAAGGGAAGCTAGATAAATTGTTCTGAATGCGAGTGCTTTTTCAGACGAATGTGTTAACAGTCACCACCCTGAGTTTGTGCTTAATTCAACCCCGTATTTACTCCAATACCGAGGTATAAAAAAGACATCAGCTCCTAAAGAGTCCCTGAAAATTATTACATTAATCCGAACAATTCGTTTATACTTATTACACCTGCAGATGAAATGCATGGGGAAAGAAAATCAAACATACGAGTAGGTGAAGTACCAGGCACATACTGTAAGTGACCAGGTACGTTAGGTTTAGTAAAATGTGTTCCTTATCATTGTATCTGCATACATGCTGATAACTTATCCAAATGTTTAGCTGAATGTGTAAAATGTTATTTATACTACAGTGTACTTGACTGATAATCATGGAAAATATTGAACTACAGATAAGATTTTTTAGCTCCAACATTAATCTACTTATATCTAAAAATGTTCTGCTCAAGGCTAGAATTAGTATCTAGTGAGAACAAGCTTCAACTGTCTAGGAGTTGCATTTTAGAAATAAAGATTTATTTTCTCTGGGCGCTTAGAGGAAGCCACAGGAAAAGGAAAGAAACCACAATATGACATGTGGGATGATGATTCATTCTGATAAACTAAGTAGCTCTTCAAGGAGGCTTCATTGTGTATCCTGTCAAAACATTTCTTCACCAAGATCGGGTTGTTTCATTCTTGAATGTGTGTTATTCACTACTGCTTTTACTTAGAACTCACTAAAAGACAAAATGAGAAATCAAACCAACCCCAAAGTTTACTGGCATCCATTATATTCTCCTTTTTTCTAATTTTGAACTACTTGGTTGGCCTATTACACTATTTGAGGCAATATATATATATATATTGCCTCAAATAGTGTAATATATATATATATATCACAATAATATAATATTATTATATAACCATCATTATATCAACTACATAATAATAATAAATTAGTGAGGAAGTGATTAGGAAAAGCACTTTATTGTCAACCTCTGGCCTTCATATGTATCCACATGTGTGAGCACACCTGCACATATCTGTGCACACATGTATATAACAAAGGACACACAGAAACACATACGGGGTAATTCAGGTGGTTCAGATGTGAGAACGACTACTCCTGACACAGCCATGAAGGGCCCACTTCTGCCTTACTTGATAGTGTTTTGCTTGTTATTCTTCTAACATCTTGGTAGTAGTTGTTAATAACAGATGCTGTTTGGAAAAGCCATTTCGTTCTATTTAGATACCTGTCTTCCTCACACAGCTTCTCAATTCCTTCCATGTAGTATAGTACGTAGTATCTGATTGTGTTCTCGCTCTGCAACAGTTCCTTGTAACTGATGGCTTCTCAGGTAGAATGGAAAAGCTGTCATCACATTGTTTACTAAAAGTTAAACAAAACAAAACGGAAGAGTGACGCACAGTCTGAATATACCTGAGTGCTCACATTCACTTTCCAGGGTGTACATGCCAGGTGAGAAAATTGAGGAGAGGTCAAAATGAAGGAAGGGTACTCCAGAGACTCCCAACCAAGTTATCAGTTACAGCAATTCATTTTTCTCTAAATCACCCTCAAGTGAAAAGAAAAAAGCAAATTTAAACAAAAAAACAAACCAAACAAACAAACATAAAAACAAAGAAACAAACATGGGCTAGCAGGATAAGGAGGAGAAAGGCTTCATCAATTTTAGGATGTAAGTAAAATGGGTTATACTAAAAGGACCACTGGTATTATCATTTATTTTGTTTATGATTTAAGAATTTATTGTTGGCTATTGCTTTAACAGTCTAACTAGAGGCACCCTACTGAATGGTATGTATACAATGACTCTTCTGAAATGTTAAGTATGGAGAAGTTCATGACATGACATGATTCCTTTTCTAGACACTGAACAAACACCAACAGTCAGTAGGAAGGTGGGAACTTCACCACAGTAGGACACAGCTGACACGGGGAAGAGATAAAAATCCAAAATCATACTCTGGATTTTCAAAAGAAATTTTCTTTCCATCCCAATGTCTCCCTTGAACCATTAAACCTAGGAGGAAAAAAAAAAACATTAGATACTGCAGAGAATACCATAGGTACATTAATGGATTTTATTAAAAATTATGTAAGCATTTCAGGGCTTATGAAGAACATAACCCTGAGTTGTACTGCACCCTCTGCCCACTGATGTGAATTAGTTCCAGTTATTATGTTAGTAAAGGAATTGGGAAGTACTGACTTTTCACCGGGAAGGGTACTGTGTTTGGCCACTGTGTGTACTTACTCAGCTCAATATGATGGCTTCCAAATAAGAGAAGGATGCTTTGAGGCAGAGGTTTGCTGGGTCTTAAGCCAGTCTCTTGAAATTACACCTAGGTGAGATACTGAATAATAATAAGGCAAGGTGGTTAAATAATGACAAGTTTGAATTCAGACAATAGGACTGGGTTTTTAGGTCACTCATTACGATTAACATCTCGTCTTTCTATAGGAAGGAATAGTTTTGTTAAGTTATAAGGTCTGGATTAAGAGATCATATATAAATGCATATAATTGGATGGGTAAATATATAGAAAGGTAGGAATTTATCTGCATTATTTGGTATTTTAAATATATTAAGTGATTTGAATGAATTATGCTAACCCCTTTTTCCTGAAATCTCAAAGTAGTTAAACATCAGTTATTTTGTGTATGCTGGAGTATTTTTATATTGGCTTCATTTTAATATCTGAAGCATTACAAAGTAATACAAAAGTTCTTGAAAATTCAAGCTGGACTGTGAAGTAAGTTAAAAGGGCTATGGTTCTTTTCCTTTTTTGGGGGGGTGTAGGCATTTGTGAGGAGGGTCTGGTGTTTTTTCTAAGATAGTATGTTCCTCTTTTCACATTGCCTTCCTTAATTATTTGGCCCCTATCTCTAAGATTAAAATATGAACAGTAATTACTCTGCTCTTCTCCTATGCTTGTGGAATTTTCCAGAATACTCTGTTCATATTGTCATTTGGCTCCATCATAACAAATCAGCCCTTAGATATTTTTATAGCAAGTCCTTAAGACCTTCCAAACCCTCAATCGATTGTGTGACATTTTCAAGTGCTAAAATAGTTCAAATATTTTCCTATATCCCGTGTCCTCCTCATTTTATTCACATCTGTGTTTGCCACTAATTAATGCCATTTCTTTTTCTTCTTCAAACATGAAAGCTTTAGAAACATCTCCACTTAAAAACATCTAATCTACACCAGTATGTTTTTAATATGGTGCAGGTTAATTTGGCCACCTGAAATCTTTTGTTGTTTTTTCCTAGAGTAAGAATATTTTGAGGTCATTCTTCCAGAAACTACTTTGAAGTTGGATCTATATTGAGAAGAGTTAGTAAATATTTGTTTATAATTATTATTATTAATATTATTATTAATTTAGGCACAGCTATGATTTTAAAACAAATTCCCATTGTAGCTTTCCTTTTGAGTTTTTATATACTGACCCAAAAGAGTCAACTCAAAATCAGAGAATAAAATTGAATTAAAATATTTTTTGAGATTTTATGTACCAAGTTCTCTTCTTTTTTTGAGCAAATTATTCAAGCGAATGGTCTACTTTATTGAGGTGTAGGTGTGTATGTTAGAGTTTCACATTTATTTTCAGTCATGCTAGAAGAGAATTATATTATGACTATTATAAGTTTATTATGCTTTCTTTCCTTACAGTTTATTTTCATGTGCACAATAAAACTTGTTTACAACAGAAGGCTCTATAAAGAGCCATCATTCTGCATTTAATCTCTCTCTCTCTCTCTCTCTCTCTCTCTCTCTCTCTCTCTCTCTCTCTCTCTCTCACACACACACACACACACACACACACACACACACAATGTCCATTTAAAATCTCTCAGATTTACTGGTTAATGGGTATCTAAAGGAGGACTTGCAGAGCACTACCAAATATAGAAATGCTACCCACACATAAAGATTCTAGATTGTAAATGAAAACTCCAGAAATGTTGAAGGAAACAAAAAATGCAGGCAAAAGCATCTCATAAATCCAGATAGTGTGCTAAAATATTTACATACTGTCTGTTTTCTATATGTGTACAGAACACATAGGGTACAAAAGCAACATCTCTTCCTTCTGATTTCCTTCTATTGTCAAACATTTAGGGCATTCCAGCAAGCCAACAATTGAACAAGAAAGTCATGCAGGAATTGTAAAAAGCAATAGGAAAAGGAGTCTATATTTTTGCAAAACACTGCTTTCAGTCCAGCGGCAGAAACTATGCATGGCTGTTTATCTTGGTTCTCCTGCCCCTCTGCACTGTCCAACATGGGTTGGCCGGCTGCACAGCTTTCCACAGTGGCTTACAAGAGCTTCACTATTCGTTAGGGCAATGAGGAGATGCTTTTGAGTTTGTTGAGTTAAAAGCTCCATTTAGTCTTTCACTCAAAATGCTTATGTAACTTAAATATTTTTAGTGCCCAGGAGTTCAAAGAAGCTAATGTGTTGTGATTCAAAATGACAAATAGAACACACTAAAAACAGCATTAGAATGTTTTCCTAAGTAAGTTTCAGGGAAATGTGTGGTGATGTGAATGGAACTCCACATAGCACTTTGGCCATCTAAGCACTTCCTTCCTTGTGCTCAGGCCTGAATGACTCATTGTGCCTGACCCTCCTGCTCCCCAATGGGTCTGGGCCTGACCACGAACCAGAAGTTAGCAGAGCAGGGTTTCATTTGTGGCTCCTGGGTGACAGAAAGGAAATACTCCTTCTGGTAATTTACTGATGAGCTAAGTCTACACATATATGCCCATGTCCCCCCTCAGCCATCTTCACCTCTTTGTTCTGGTCTTGAATGATAGCCAGTGAATTCTTCCTAGGAATGGTGAGAAGAACACACTCTTATTGAGGGATGAGGTATTTATAAACTTGCAGAATTAATCCATTCTAAGGAACATATTAAGAAGTATTTCTATCATATGCACACTGTAACTAGGAAACTATCTGAGATAGAATAATATCTCATAATAATAATATCTCAGTAACATTCTGGCCTTTTTTATTACAAAGACATTTGATTTACAAAAATCTTATTAGTAGAAATATCACAGTCTTGACTCATTTGCTAATATGATCATTTGTGACACACAAAGTCCTTTGGAGAGAAAGGCAGTAATTAGTGAACTGCAGATACTACCTTAAAAATGAAGACTTCTTTATAAATACTGAATACCATTCAAACACTTGAAACAAGCACAGTAGATTTGCAAAGTAAAACTGCAAACTCTGTTTTCACTTTAAATACAATGGGAGCTTGAGATTTGGTGATTGCCACATAATTTCTATCAACTATAAAGCAAAACTAAGGAGAAGGCACCCCACTCTGGAAGAATGTTAGCACATAGAGAACAGAAAGTTCCTATTTGGTCAGGCAACACAATATTTTTCTTACAGCAAAGTAATAAAATATAGATTTTATGTGAAAATCTATCTTTAATATTTGAGGAAATCCGCATGGATTTCATTTTAAGAAGTTCTAGGCTGTAAACCATGAGCTCACTTTGATTTAGTTAAATAATTGATATGTACTGAGAAAATAAAGATCCATTCTACAAAAATATATGTGACTGTGTAATTTGATTTGCTAACTAATCCTTCAGGGCATATCTAGAACTATATTCTTCAAGAAAAGTCTATCCTCTGTGTTTTAATTATTTAATGTATTTAACATGAATTTCTTTTTTGCTACTTTTTCTCTTCCGTATGTCCCTATGACTTATTGCTGTCAACCTACTCCCCACCCCAATACCAGGGTCTATCTTCTGTCCATGACATCATGTTTCCTTTTAATATTCTTTCTCTATTTGGAATGTAAGTTTTACTCTGTAGAAAAGAGCTTCTGGCCATTTATTTTTTTCCTTCTATCATAATAGCAATGGAGGGCTTAAAAGTAGGCTTATTGACTCACTTGAGAAAGAGGTCAGTTCTACAGATCCCTGAGTTACCTTCCCAGCCCCAGGTTCAAATCACATTAATGTTTTTGTAAACTGTACAAGCAACTGATTTTTGTTGCCAACTTTTCTATTTCCATCTTCCAATGGCATTTGCATTTGACATGAAGTATATGTATTAAATTTCATATAACTTTCTTTTTCATGCTTATTCACCTTAATATTATCATTTACTACATTAATCAACTTTTTTCTCTTGTGGATTGTGGAATTTACTTACTTCCTGTTTCTTAGAATTCAGAAAAATACAAGTATAGTGAAAAAAAATACAAATTTCTTGCTTGCAAAGTGCCAATGGCTCAGACTGCTTTCCTGTACTTCCTATACATTCTAAAGATGAAACCTTTAGAATACTCTTCTTTTTAGGATTACTCTTCTCTCATCACTATTTAAGAAGAATATAAGAATACATTTACTAATATAACTTTATCAACATATAAGGTGTAAAACTTTCTCAACTAATTCTTTCTATAGCTTAAGATCTTCATGGTACTTAGGTTAGCATATAATTTAACATTATCCATTTATATTCAATTATGTTAACACATTATTATATAGATTTAATGTAAAATTATATGATTATAATTAACCATCTCATATATCAAACAATTATGGTGTTGTGTTTATTACAGATGAATATTATGGGTGCTGGAATCCAGACATCAACAAGACAAACATTTTTATGTCCCTGGAGCCTGCAGAATAGTTGGCCTTCTGCATTTCTTTCAACTTGTTGCTTTTCTCCACCTGAAATCCCTGGTCCTAGATGGTTCATATTACACTATAGAGCTATCCAAATACTTTCCTTTGTTGGGACAAGCAAAGAATACTTTTCCTTAATTGACTTAATAAGTTTGGTTAACAATAACTTGGGACATCACCTGTTTGGTTAGAAGTCTGTCAATGCTGCTGTATTAAATTCTAGTATCTTGTGGCACACATGAAAAGTTATTTTACTATATTTATTTGTAAATGATATAAATATATCACTCTATGGATATAGATACATATAGGCATATTTATTGAAAGGCTTTGGCCACTAATTGTTTAATAATAGTAATAGCATGCATTAAGCATGATATGCATGTGGCTTCAGCAAATGGAACATATTGGAGTAAGCAGAGAAGTACATTTTACAATAGCTTATATCCACATCCAAGTAAAACCTTCAAATGCTTGTCTTTGAAACTCCCTGAAATGAATCTTATTTTCTGCTTCTTGATCATCCAAAGTCAATATTCTGTTTTATGGGTATAGCATGGGATTAAGAACCTAAAACATTGTTATGATATTTAATGTTTGTAAGAACCAGAAAGAGAAACATTCATCAGATCTTATGAGGTGGGATTTAATATAATTTTTTCAAATACGAAAATTTAAGTAAGAGAAGTGACTCAGACCAACCACAACACAGTTATGAAGGAGAATATGTGCTTGAATCCAGGTAGTCGTCTGGCTCCAGCCTCCATTTGTTGTAATGATTGTGCATATGACTGTGGTAGGAAGAATGTACACCCCCATTTGTGACAGAACTATCTGAAAGAAGAGAGGTATTTATTTTATTCTACACTAACTAAACGGCCCATACTTTTTATGCTTGTGGTGAGGCAGAACATCTTGTGATAAAGCAAACCTCACTGTAGTGGGAAATCAAAAAGAGAGTGAGAGGAAGCCTCCATGAGCAAGGTAAGTCCCTAAAGACTGGACGCCTTCAATCATATCCTGCCTCCTGTGTCTCCATCTTCTCCCAATAACAATGCAACAAAAACTATCAGAACATTAATGTACTGATTAGGTCAAGACCCTTATAGTCCATCACTCTTCCAAAGGTCCAACTCTGAGCATTGCTACCTTGGGAACCCTGACTTCAACTCTCAAGGCTTTGGGGGACATTTCACATTCAAATAAGAACAGGCCAGATACTAAGTATTTTGGGTTTCATAACTAGTTTTTCTGCCCTTGTAGTTGAAAGCAGTCATTGGTAGTAAGGATAACTGTGACCACATACAAATAAATACTTAGTTCCAAAAGCAGACAGTGACAGCTTTGTTTGGACTGCAGTGTGTCCAAGAACTAGAGCTCTGATTATTTCCTGGAAGTCTATACCAGATGTGATCTGCCATTTACCACTTGTTATCACTCCAAGAATTACATCATTTTAATTTTGTATAGGACATATGATAATTTCAAAATCTTCTTTGCAAAAGGGCACATTCATACAGATTTTTACTAGTTTTCCCAAGGAAAAGGTTTGCAGTCTGATCAATGATATCAAGGTTTTGGAATCATAGTAACCAGACAGTGGGTCAGAAACATATTGATGGGAAGCTTAAATTATTCTTCATATATTATTAAATATAATTTCTAACAAAGGTATTTCATTCCTGGATGTGCCACTATAACATTTCCAAGTATGGACAACTATGCAATTTTTCACCTCAGGGGGTGAAGATTTTTTTTAATTTTATAATTTGATTTAATTTTACATATCAGCCATGGATTCCCCTGTCCTCCCTCCTCTCACCCCTTCCTCCCTCCCCCCAGCCCACCCCCCATTCCTATCTCCTCCAGGGCAATGACTACCCTGGGGATTCAGCTCAACCTGGTAGATTCAGTCCAGGCAGGTCCAGTCCCCTCCTCCCAGGCTGAGCAAAGTGTCCCTGCATAGGCCCCAGGTTCCAAACAACCAGCTCATGCACTAAGGACAGGTCCCGGTCTCACTGCCTGGGTGGACCCTAAGTAAGACACAGGGATCGCCCAATGACAGAGAAATGGATGAGATCTACATGAGCAAACTGGACGTGGGGGTGGGGGGTAATGAAGGGCAAGGGTCGAGGGAAAGAGAGCTTAGGGGAGCGGGAGATCCCAGCTGGATCAAGAACAGAGAGGGAGAACAAGGAAAAAGGGGGTGAAGATTTTAAACTGCTTCTTTCATGGTATCATCTCTCTACTACTCCTGTTTACCACAGATTTTCAACTCCATGCTTTTTATTCATTTCCGTCATGACTCTTCCTATACACGTTCCTGTCATTCTTAGTATACTGTTGCTGGATTACTCTTCATGAATAGCTCTCATGCTTAAATTATATAAAACCTCTATGCAGGCATTTGTTCTTACATTTATGAAAGACACATTAAATAACATCACTTCATGATTTATTTTTTATTTACATGTCTGTATGTGGGTATGCCACATGTGCTCATGTGTCCCTGGAAATCAAATGAAGACACTTAGAGCTAAAGTGTCAAGAGGGTGTGAGCTGCCTAATGTTGTTACTTTCCCTTTGAAGATTGCCAAATGTGCTTAATGGCTGAACCATTTATCCAAACCCTGTTGTAAATAACTTTATACATTGTTCCTTAATGAACATTTTGGTACTTGAAAATCCCTGCTCTCCACTTACTTTCTCTACTACTAAGTGGATAGCAGTTATGTTCTAATAAAATAAAAATACAAGCGTGTTACTTACAAACTTGTTACATTGAACATTCCCTCAAGCTCCTTATTGTTGTGAGAAATTATTTTCTGACGTTTGGGAAGTCCAGTATGTACTTCTGCTCTCAGTCCCAGAAGATAATATAACCTTCTTAGTATAACATCCCTTGGTCCCTCAGCTAGTAGCCTTCTCCTTCTATATAATACTGTTGGAAGAGGGAGGAGAAAAGTATTTATACTGAATCAGTGTTTATAATTATTGTATTTTCTTTTCACACTAAAGTATGCATGCGTGCGAGTGTGTGTGTGTGTGTTTGTGTGCGTTTGATGCTTTGCAACTACTCAGCTCTGTCCTTGTAATTGAAAGTAGCCATAAAAGCAGTAAGAATGAGTGTAAATAAGTACAAATCATCATTTAGAGTCACAAAAGTTAGCAATGAGAGAGAGAGAAAGAGAGAGAGAGAGAGAGAGAGAGGAAGAGAGTATGTATGTGTGATTTGCTAAGCATAGAATAAATTTATGAATGTTTGTAGAATTTATAGAGAAAACATGGGTGCATATAAATGTATGGAACAAAGCTGCAAAACCCAGAGAAATTCTGCACTGAGCAATGAAGAATCTCAACAAAAAGTGAGTCTAGGAAGATGAGCAGAAGACGTATGAAATCTGAGTTGCAGCTTATCCATTCCATTCTTTCTTTAGAAAAGGACCCCATACTTGAGACAAGATGATTTCTCAATAAAATTCCAGAGTTACCTCATTTGTTCCATCTCTTATCTACACAGAACCTTAAACACTATATTCTTCACTGATTCTAATCCTAGATCAGAGTAGGAACCTGGCAAATGTTGGGGCTATACTGATGCGGTCAGGAATCTGGACCCAGGGTTGGGAAGTGATATAAACTTAGAGTAAACTTAGACAATTTCCTGTAGAGAAAGCAGGTGTCATGTCATTAGTCCATCAGTGTTAGTTAAGAAGAGACCAGCAGATAACTATTCTTCCATTCATGCTTGATTTAGTTCTTACCTAGGGACAGACAAGCCTGTTGATTCCTATTAAAATAACTTTGACAGAATTTCAGAGAAAACCTTTAAAAGCCACATTATTTTATGCCCTATATGGTGTCTTTCTAACTATAAGCCAAAAAACTTTCAATTATACAAATGTATATATCTTATGTTAACACATACATCAATATAGTAAACATTTGAGCATAAATATTTTATTACTAAATAAAATATATAACCCAGATTTTTCTGTGAAATAGTCATAGTTATTTAGAATTCTGTTGGTCTATAATCACTTTGTGAAAATATAATATTGAACCAAACTGAGCTTTGCATTTGATTCCCTGATTCTAGGATTAACAAGAGAAAAAGAATGTAGAAATGGAGCTATGAATGAATGCTATGCTTTAGATTTCATGAACTTAGTTGATACATATGAAATAAGTGTCATTGTACAATCCCTGAGGTGAGCCAAAGAAAGAAAATAGTAATGGCATCATTTGATTATTGTCTGCAGCCTGTAAGTGAGGTTTGGAGAAGATGAGCACAAAATAAGAGATTAGGAGATTTGGGAGAAATTTAAATAGGTGTTTAGTCCCAGGAAACAGGAAATGACTTCATGATCATAGGAAAAGGGGATCAAAAGAGTCCTAATTTGGCTGATTGGAGCATTATAATCCATTTGACACAGCATTTTGTAGACACAGACAGTACACAATCTGACTGACCTTGATGGTTGAAAAGGCCTCAAATAGCATGATTAGATTCTCTGACGTCAAATGAAGGATGCTACCCTGAAAATTTCCACTGTTTGGACCAAGGACGGCAATTTCATAGTGTCAAGATAATGATGAGTGTCTCAGAGTGCTGGTACATGGTCCATGCTCTGCTCATCACACTTAGATGCTATCCACAGGAAACTTGTGGGGAATCCCTGACACTGAATTTAGAGTAAATCTCTAAATTGCCGGAGGCTGAGTAGGACACTGAGCTTGCAGTCAAACACCATTTTCTAAATCATAGAAAGGACCTATGGGTGAGAAATGCTGAGTGAGAAAAACTTTACAAAATACTATGGAAACCCAATGATAAATAGTACTCTAAAACATCAGCTGGATGCTTATTAATTAGACAGCACCATATCAAAGAAGATATTCCTGACAACCCTATTATTTATGAAATGAAGGAAAATGTAAAGAAATCAAACAGAAAGACACTAAGAATATCTACTTCATATTTCAATTATCTAAATAAATGGATGGGAAGAAAATATTTTAAATATATTTTGAAATTTTCATCAGCATTAGAATTGAATGTCTTAATTTTTAGCCAATAATATCTTGAACTGTGGGGCCTTAAACACCTGAAGAGGGAACAAAAAAAATCTAAGAAATATTCTCAACTTTTTATTCAACTCTAGTCAATATTTCTGTTTTAAAATAAACTTTAAAAGAGAACCTTCCTAAATGTTCCCCATAAATGATTTGCCCGGAATAGCAATGCACTGTACATTAATATGTTTTTACAATAGCAATGCCTCTCTTTCATTGAAGTAATTGGGAGACTGACTACTTGAATTCATGTTGGAGCCTTTCAAAAACATAATAGCATGTTTTGTGACCTCTGTGATTATTTTCAGAGCTGAGATAAGCTTTCCCTCTAATGAGCACTGACAAGATAAAATCTAATGTGCCAGAAACAATAGACCATATCTTCAATTTAAAAACTCATTTGAAATTCATTCTGCTCCACATTAATATTAAATGTCACCATGGTCATACTGAGCTCCAGTGTCTAACAAATACAAGTATTTTTGGTAAATTTTGAAGTAGTCATTGTTATTGCAATGATCTTAAATGGGTCGAGCTTGATATGTCACTATTTCTTTCTTTTGTCAATGAAATCCACCCATTACTTTCAGTATATTTGTTATTATTTTCATAATTTAAAAAAGCATGCAATCAGATAATTCTGGTTAGAAAGAGCAAGCGTTACACATCTTTGATAATACCCTAGAGACTTCGACCTACTGTGCATCATCAATTTGGCATAAGGAGCAGAAATCTTTGGTCCTCTAAAGAAATGTACTAACCAGAGGAACAAAAGCTATTGTACATAAGTATCATGGGGGGCAATCCATAGAAGAGGCTGGAGGGATGGGTACAGGAAGTCCTTTCTGAGTACACAATGGAACCTAAGTTTCTTGTTAGCTTCTGGTCTTTGGACCTTCAAAGACCTAGTTCATAATTCGTAGTTGGTTATATTCAAGTTATCTTTTCCAAAACTATGTTTCTTAATTTTTTACATAACATTTGAAAAATTCTTTTGAAGTTTATACTTGTCTGTGTTGTACTTCACATGACAGTAGTTATGTAGATTAACGTGAAACAGCAACCTTAGACCAAAATCGTACAACTACTTTTTTTATACTATCCATTCAACTTTGGTTCATGGGATGCATGAGCCCAACACTTATATCACATTGAATTGAGAATGTCTAAAAATAGAGTCATTATACCCAAATAAGACGATAGACTTCTTGAAAGAAATTAAAGCAGGAAATGCGATGACTAGCAAAGTAAAAATATTTATGACAAGAGGGTTTTGTTGATCAATGATAGAACACAAGCACCAGAGTGGGCAAGTTGACAGACTCAAAGGCAGAAGAAAAGCATTTTCCTTAAATTGAAACTTTGGGAGATGTAAAACAAGATAGTGATTCTGTGTGCTGTTAATGAAGAGCCATCATTCTTAGAATTCATGTACAGATGGAAGCGGTTGACAAGGTGTTCATTTATAGTCCTTACAGAAGCATCATTGTTCCAAAGGAGAAAATGTAACATTCTGAAATAAAATGCTGAGATCTTCTCTATACAGAAGGTAACAACACCTGGAGTTGTAACCTTGTCCCATGTTGCATGTGATAAGGCTCACCAGAAAACAATGAGCTTCCTGTATTCACATAATTATCATTGGAAATGGGGGACAGGGCATTTCAATCTGCTCATGTGAACCCTGGTGAGAGCCAGGCAAATATATCCATTGCCCCACTACCTAACACTCCATTCTTCCTTGCTTCCTTTTAGTGGTTCTGACATTTAAACCACTCTAGTGAGAAGGCTTTTTTACACCACTTATCTGTCACTATTATGTTTTAACCATGATAAATCAATTTCTGACTTTAAAAAAATTCTTCATCTGGCAGTTGTTGTTAGAAAGTGTTTCATTGCATGTTAAAATTTGAGTTAGTTTAACTTTGGGCACATTAAGACCACATAAACATCCCAAACTACAAAGTGAAAATCTCCCCCTCTATTCCATGCAGCTATACTACACTGGTTCTCAAGTCTTGTTTAAGGTAAATCTTACCCCTTGCTATTTTTCAATTTTTTTTTAACTTCTATGTCTCCGTGAACATCCATGAAAATATATATAATGTTTTTTCACACCAATTAAAAATAATCCAACCTGTGACGCACAGTGTTTTATACTTTGCTTTACGTCAAGCATGACATAAATACTAATAGATCCACATGCAAATAACATCCAAATTCTTTTGTGTGGCTTTGATTGTAAACCTGTCACTATTTTGTGTGTGTTCTGTAATTTATTTGGCTAATCTACAAATAATAGCTATTTAGGTAATTTCCAAACAATTGCATTAAAAAATTCTGTAATAACTAAACTTGGATACGTTCATGTTTTTAGAAATAAATTATTATACTGAATACTAAGATTATAGTGGGTTACTGATTTGAATCTATGGATGATATGCAAGGAATCAATATGAGTCTTAGAGGCATAACATGTTTTTGCATGAATTATATTAATATTATACTCTAATATTAAAAAAATAATTGTACCACTGACCTCCAAAAAATAGCTGTGTGATTTTTGAGGAAATTATTTAAAATCATGAAGAATCAATTTTTTGTTCATTATTTGGTTTTGGTTATGCAGTATGAACTTATGGCTTCATGGATGCTCAGTACTTGCCCTGTTGTGGACTATACCCAGATCTATGAGCTAATCAGTTTCATGAAGGATGGTAGTCATACCTACCATCTGTAAAGTCATTTTAAATGCCAAATAAATAAATACTGAGTGCTCAAATATTCTGAGGACAAATTGTCTGTAACAAAGTAAGAGTTACTGATATTTAAAAGAGTAAAGAGATTGCTTGTATTTAATATTTTAATGAAATAATTGGATTAAGTATAGGCTGTTATTGATTTCATGGCTTTAAATATTTGGTAATTAGGATGGTTTACAGCTTCATTAGTTAATAGAGATTCCTAGAGCAAGATTTGAAATCAATGATAATGGATTTAAAACCATATTTGCAGTTTTTCTTAGGGTTTTCTGTAATTGGTTTGCTTTTGGTATTCTTCAAGGCTCAGTGCTGAAGAACTATGCCATCTCTGTTTGTTTTTCATGCTGACATGATGATTATGAACATCAACCTGCAGCCTTGTTTAGCAGTATCATTTTTCATGAGGTCATCATCTCTGTGAAGCTTAGCCAATAATAATGGGCTAGAGTACACTGAAATGACTGAGTAGAACAGGTGATCTAATGGTCCCTTCTGAATTGTCAAATCCCTATTGCCACATCAGGGTATGTTTTATCTGAAAATATATACATATTTCATGCAGGCCATACAATTTATTATCCTACTGGGTAAAATTAGAAAGGGAAAATGAGTACTACTTAGCAATATTTCTAGGGAATACGGGCTAAATTTACTTTCAAGCAAAGTAGGAGGAACTGTCAGCTGGCATATATCTAGACACTACTGGGGGAGCTTTAAGTCTTTCCTATTTTATAATAAAATTATGTATAAGCAGAATCTTTAGTATTTCTTCCACTTCGCAGTCCTCCAGCAGCAAACTTTCTTGGCTTCTGCTCACTCTCGTTGGAAGACAACCTATATTGACCATTTTCAACACTGGTTGTCTAGATTTTTTTTTTTTCAGTGAGCAGAGAACTAGGTTGAGAGATGGAAGAAATCTTGAAAGTTTGCTTAAAAGGCTCAGAAGGATGGAAGTATTTTGGTACAGAGTGTCCTTAAGTGATACGGAGGATGCAACAGTTTGACTGCTCAAGCTGTTCTATTCTGAGCTCAGCTAGTAGCTGACAGGTCATCTTCCCCATCTTGAAGTAAAGCCACTGGTTTTTTTGTTTTGTTTTGTTTGTTTTGTTTTGTTTTTCTTCTCTGGAAACAGGAGAGCCCAGCTGGTGGTATTTAACATTATGTCACTGTTGTCCTTCAGATGGCAATGAATTGAATATTTAAACCTTTTTAAAGCTCCTATGGCTAAAGTAATGCGCAAGCATGAGGACCTTGTTTAAACGCCCCCCCCCCCAAAAAAAAATCCCAAAGAAAGCCGGAAGTGACAGCTGTTGTCCACAGTTTCAGCAATTCTGCAATGAGAGGTGAAGCAGAGACTGGCACCCTCAGAAGCCATAGGGCAAGCAGCCTGCCACACACAACAGCAAACATGGTAGAAGGAGAAGACTAACTTCCACACATGTACGGCATAATAATACACATAGGGCCCTACTCACAGAGTTAAAATAAAAGCAGGTTCTGATAAATTATAAATACAGTTTTATAATTTATGTTTGTTCTCTGGTAATACTTGAGAAATCAATAAACATGTCAAAAAACACTGAACCTGCTAGAAGGGCAATATGGGGAAGTATCTTTTGTTCTGTCTTGAGAATTTATTTTTGTTTATTTCACACTTATGTATTGTGTGTGTGTGTGTGTGTGTGTGTGTGTGTGTGTGTGTGTGTATCTGTGTCATAGAATCTGGAGGTTAGTACACGCCTCTCCAGAATGGGTCTTCTCCCTCCAGTATGTGGCTTCCCAGGATGGAACCCAAGTTTTCAGGCTTGGCATCGAGCACCTTTGCCCACTGAACCATCTCCCTGGCCTTGTCCTAAAAGTTCACATAATGCTTATTCATTTCTCTATTGTTTCCTCTGTTTTTCCTGTTGCATGGTTGTTCACAAATTCCTTTCTGTCATGAAATGGAAATGGCTACTTTATTCCCCAGGAAGTACATATCTTTATGTTCCTTTTTAGTAACTGTGGTAGTTTGAATATATTTGGCCCTCATAAGCTCATAGGGAGTGACACTATTAGGAGGTGAGGCCTTGTGGGAGGAAGTGTTGTCTTGTTGGAGGAGGCTGGATGACACATACCTTTAATCTAGACCTTGTGGCTGAAGGGCACACCTTTAATCTGGGCCACGCCTTCTGTTGGAACAGTGTCACTGTGGGGGCGGGCTTTGAGGTCTTTTTCTCAAGCTGCACTAAGTGTGACAGGCAGTTGACTGATTTCCTGTTGCCTGCAAGATCTAGGACACTTGGCTATTTCTCCAACACCATGCCTGCCTTCATGCCGCCGTACTCCCAGCCATGATGGACTGAACCTCTGAACTGTGAGTGAGCCACCACAAGTAAATGTTTCTTTCATAAGAGTTCCTGGTCATGGTGTTTCTTCACAGCAATAGTAAACCCTAAGACAGTAACCAATAGAAATTAGTTATCTACATAGGAAAAGAATTTAGAACAATAAAAATGTTCCAGTAAACATTACAATTGTTAATTTCTTAAATAATGGTTAAGTTCTGGGTTATTTGATAAGAATCACCACAGCTGAATCATGTAATGATACAGTCAAGGAAAGGAACAGCAGCCTGTGTTTTCAAAAACACATCCTTTTTGTTGTAGATGCCATTGAATGTGGCCATAGACAATGGATCGTGTTGTTCCCATCTGGCTTCTGTTTATGTGTGGTGAAATGACTTACTATTGAAAATGCAGAAAATTATTTGACCAATTATTGGGCATTGCAGAATATTTAACCATGTAAAGATGTGTTGCATTTGTTTAACTATGTAAAGATGTGCTACATTTGTTTACGCTATGGAGTATTTGTTTAATCATGTAAAGATGTGTTGCATTTGTTTAACTACATAAAAATGTGTTGCTATTTTACCTTGCCTAGCTGAGGCACCTGATTGATCTCATAGGAAGCCGAATGGCCAATAGCAAGGGAGGAGGTATAGGCAAGACTGCCGGGCAGGGAGAGTAAGTAAGGAGGAGGAAATTAGGCTCAGGGGAAGAAAGAAAAGAGACACCAGGAAGATGCCAGGGGCCAGCCAGCCAGACACTGAGGAAGCGGGAAAGTAGGACATACAGAATGAAAGAAAGGTAAAAGGCCCCAAGGCAAAACATAGATGAATAGAAACAGGTTAAATTAAGTTATAAGAGCTGGAGGGACAAGCTGAAGCTAGGTCCAAACATTCATAATTAACAAGACGTCTTGTCTCTTTACTTGGGAGCTGGTGGGTGGCCCAAAGGAAATTTCAACTACAAAACTTGAGATCCTACTGCCTCTGCCTCCTTCAGCAAATATTACTGGTGTGCATCACCACAACTGGCTACTTCCTGTCCATCTCGTTACCTCTTCCAGATGCTCTATGATTACTTTCTGTCAACTAATTGCTAACTCAGCCTCCTGACCCAAGGTTAATTTTATTTAATCAATGCAAATACAAACTCACAGTTCACAGCATGATCGAATATCGCCTAACAATCTAGCTTTTAAACTGAGGTATAATTAATCTGATTAAGTTTCTCAGAACTAAATCCACAGAACTGTTTGTTGAAGTACTATCACTAGGGAAAGTGTGCCTAAATGTCAGGCATGTTTATTTGTGGAGGAACAGATAATGTAATAATTTTACATCATTTATTTTACTAAAAGCGACATTTGCTTTTCTTCTGAAATTAAATAGCAATATTTGGATTGTTATGATTCATAAAGATAAATGAAGGCTTCTGCCAACTGCATCCTTTGTCCTTTATGACTAATTCAGATATTTCTACTCAGAAGAACTAGGCAAGAAGGAGCACATAGATTTTCTCTCAGTTCCTATTTTAAAAAAAACAGAGATAGGATGACACTAAATCCAATTAAAAGTTGCAAAGTCCTTTTCTCATCAGAAGCCCAAGATATACCTCTTGAGTTGGTACCAAAAAACAGAATCGCAAAGTTTTATTCAAAAATCTTTTCTAACATAAATGACTTTGGGGGTAGTAGAGATGGCTCAGTGGGTAGAGGTCCTTGACATTAAACCCAGTGACCTGATTTCCATCCCTGGATGGAAGGAGAAAACTGACTGCAGTCAGTTGACCTCTGACATGCGCATTGTGGCACACATAAACTAAATAAACAAATGTAATACAGAAGAATAAAAATGAACAGGTCTCAAAAGATGCAATTTAAAGATCAGAAAAGACATAAAAATGAACTGGTCACAAAATATTTATAAACTAATTTCTACGTATATCTTTTTTTTTCCTTCAAATAATGGTTAAAATGTACAACATTCATTCATTGAAAAATCGCCTTTCGTTTTCTGAATACATTATAATGTGATCCTGGAAGGAATATGAAAAGTTTGGTGAAATGGGCTGTATTAGTCATTTTGTGGCCATTTTCTCATTCAGATATTCTTTTGGCCAGATGAAGAAGGTACTACTTGAATGGTCATTTTATGACTGAGGAAAGAAAGTCTTCAGAGACTAACTAACTTGCCAAAAGTAACAAGAAAGCATCAAAAACAGAACTCAAATTCCAGTTGAAGTCTATGGAACTGCCTTCATTTGATGCCACCCTCTGTCACAGGACCAATCATTCTTCATTGTAGTAGATGTTTAGAGCAATGTTTTGGCTGGACTGTTCACCTGGGTCAAGTCTTTACAAAGAAACAATGCCATGACAATATCGGCTGTGGATGGCTGGAGACATGGCTCAGGGTTAAGAGAACCTGCTGCTCTTCGAAAGAACCAGGGTTTGATTTCCAGAACCTGCACGATGGCTCACAATCATCTGTAACTCCAGTTTCAGAAGATCTGTCGCCTTCCAGCTTCCCAAGGTACTGAATGTATGTGGTGCACAGACGATCATGGAATCAAAATATTCATATGCCTAAAGTTTGAAGACTTTTTTAAAATAACAGTGAAAACGGGGACGGGGGGAGTGTCATCATGTGGGAAGCAGCACTGCCTGGGCTGTATAATTATCTTAACTAAAACTCCATGTGGGGGGCGTTGTTACTGCCTTTGCTTTCAGTATTAGGGAACAGAGGTTTTGAAAGGTTAGTTGCCTTGTACTTCTACCATATATGTGAATTGAAGCTGAGGCAGGAGCCCAACACCAGATACATCTTTGCAGTAAATACTGTGTAGTGCTGTGTGCTTCACAAATTATTTAAGAAATTTAATTTTTTTTTATTAAAGGCAAAGATGCATCTGATAATTCAACTTTATCAGGAAAAGATACATTTGATAAGTCAACTTTAATGAGGATCTATGGAGAGCTATATTATCCAGACAAACACACAATGAATAAAAATCTACCGAAAAAAATTAAACCTGACATGAAACCCAGAAGTAACAAGGAGATAGACATAAATATTTTAAATAAAAAATTTTTATTTGCCCATTATTAAATTTACACTACATTAAAGCCATGAGGCCTTTAGTCGTATAGTAACAGACTTCAATATTTTAAATAAATGCTTTGCCTTAGTTTTTATAATTTGATTTTCCTTTGGTTTATATATTTTAGTGGAGAAGAAGAAATTACAAACAAGAGCCTGAGGGAAGTGAACATAAGAAAGATAACTATAAGGGCTGACATCAAAAGCAAGAGGGAAAAGCATCAAGTTAATAATGGTCTGGTGTTTTCTCCATAACAGGCTTCCGCGCGTAATTTAGTTGCATGAAGCCTGTAATTCTTGTCATTATTTTTGCTAGATGAGAGTTACTAAAAATAGCTAACTGTGTATTGAGTGTACATATTTCCAAATATTGTGAAGTCAGTGACCATGAATTTAGGAACATTTCTACTGAAAATAATCCTTTAGCTCACAGTAAATTTAAAAAAAAATTGCATTTAGTTTTAACAATTCTTTTATTCAATAGTTCATTGACTGTCTTACAGAATTAATGGTTTTCCTCCAACATGCTATACTCAAGGCCTGTATTTGGAGCTAATATTTTGATTAAAGTAAAATTAGATTTTTTTTAAAAACACTAACACTATTGGAACAACTAAAGTTGCAAAATAAATGAATTGACCATCTTATAGGAAATATGTTACTAAATTGAGTTTAAAGTTAGTTACACAAAATTGCAATTCGAATGATAGATTGACATACACATATATCTCCCCCCTTAGTAAGTTCTGCTTAAAGAATAAAATGTGGTTATTGTGTAAGATCAAAATGTAGAAGGGAGTAAGTAATTAAAGATAGATTAACCCAATAAAAAATTTCATGGCACTAGAGCAGTGGTGTTTGAGAGTTTCCCCACAGAACAAACGGAATTCCAGGTGACTACAGAAGGGAATGTTGGTCAGCTTTCCATCACTATAACAAATAAACAAGGTCAGTTTTAGAGGGAGGAGGGTATTCTTGATCTCAGTTTGTGAAGTTCTCATCCATGGTCAGGGGCTGTGTTTCCCGGTGGCAGGAGTGTTGTGTGGTAAAGGAAAACAGCATGGCAGGATGAGTAACACAGGAAATCTGATGACCTCATTGTTGCCTAGTGAAGACAGTGAGAAGGAAGCCAGGCTCCACAATGCCCTTCCACAGTTCATCTCAAATAGCCTGAAGTCTTCCCACCAGTGCTCAGCTCTTAGAGGTTCCACCACTTCTCAGGACTGCCAGTCTGGCACCAAGACGCTAATATATGTCTTGGGGTTCTATCAACATTCAAACTATAGTGTGGATATAAACAAATGGTAATGAATTTGGGATACAGAACTCCACATAGCTTACTTCAAGAAGAAACTGACAGTATATTTGGAGACTATTATGAAATCATATCATTATAAGATGTTTCGGCAGAAAAACTGGACAATGACAGCAACAACAATTCTGTAGCAATCAGGCATTGGAATGACATTATATTGCTCACTACTGTAGCAGGAATCTTAAATGGTCTTATTAATAAGAAGAAACCTGAAGCCAGGTATTGGGTTAAAGCTGGAAGATCAGAGAGACAGAACAGGCCACAGCTACCTCACCTTGCCAGTTCCTCAGCTGATCCTGTTTCCTCAAACTGAAAGCCTCTGAGCCCTCATTCAGAATGGATCTCAGCTGAACTGCTGCTCAAAAGCCTAAAAACTTAACCAACCTCTAGTTCCTGGTTTTCATGCCTTATATACCTTTCTCCTTTCTGCCATCACTTCCTGGGATTAAAGGTGTGAGTCACCATGTCTGGTTGTTTCCAGTGTGGCTTTGAACTCACAGAGATCCAGATGGATCTCTGCCTTTGGAATGCTAAGATTAAAGGCGTGTGTGCCACCATTGTCTGGCCTATATATCTAGTGGCTGTTCTGTCCTCTGACCCCAGATAAGTTTATTAGGGTGCACAATATATTGGGGAACACATTATCACCACACAGTACTGACAGAAGAAATTCAGAAAATAGTCTGGTAAATGTCCTCTGAATGCTAAATAATGTTCATTTTGAGTTAGAGATTCCATACCTGGCCAAAAATTGATCAGAAAAATTTTCATACTTGTTGGATCTGAAATTTTCCTCCTACCATCTATCTGAGACGTTCAGAGAACATGTACTAGGCCAAGATAATGATATCAACCAAGAAACAGAGAAACCTATGTTCAAAACACGATCAGATCAATAATATAATACTCCTTATTCTCTTTCAAATTTCCAGCCTGTTTTTTTCACTGATGGTTGTTGTATGCAGCAAGTCTTTCTTTGTACCACCAGCTCCCAAATAATGATATGGAGACTTATTATTAATTATTGAAGCTTTGCCTTGGCTTAAGCTTGTCTCACTAGCTCTTATAACTTAAATTAACCATATTTTTATTAATCTACATTCTACCATGTGACTTTTACTCTCTTTCATCTTGCACTTCCTGTTTCCTCTCCAAGACTGGCTGGTTTCTCTGAATTTCTTCTTACCTGAGTGCTCTCTGTGGCTAGAAGTCCTGTCTATACCTCCTGTCTATCAGTTGGCCTTTTAGCTCTTTATTAAACCAATCAGTAGATGCCTTGGCCAAGACACATCTTCATAGTGTACAAAAAGATTATTCTGCAACAGTTGTATGCATACATAGATACATATTTTTTAAATAAATAAATACTACTTAGTCTGTATAATGCTACTTGTATATTTTGAAGAATTTACCATTTGGTAATGAATGAACAATGAGGGTGTACTTCCTGTCAAAGACTATTTCTCCCACTCTTATAATTCCTTGGTTTCCTGTAGTTCATTGTGTGGGACTGAAGTTTCATGGGCTTTCTCTCACCCGCTTTATCACGTCTATTGTCATCGTTCATGTTCAGTTCATGTTTAGGCAGATACATTGGTGAGACTTTTTGTCTACAGCATCTGACATTCCTTGGAGACAAAATCTAACAGCAAACTCTGTTTTTCTAGCTCTTTCTTCAACAATGATCCTTGAGCTTTGGGAGCAGAAGTTGTAGGGTTGTCCAATAGACTCATAAAATAATATAGGCTCTTTCTATTGCCCATGGTTGTCCCCCCAGAAATGGAAAGTAAGTCCCTGTTGATGAAGACACCATGCCCTTCAAACACAGGCCCCTGAGTTGGAACTGACCTTCAAGCTTTCTCCCTGAGAATTCTCTTTAATAGTGCTAGACAACATCATTCAAGCTTCTAAAGGACAGAAGCAACTAACAGTTTTACCAATCTATGATTCCAATGAATCAGAACAAAGTCCAGCATGTCAGAATAACCCTAAGGCTGCAGTAGTAGCCCACATACCTTGGAGGTAACCAACAGCTCTCTAATTGGACTTAAGACCTACCCAAAAATATAGAAATCATGCCAGGAATTGGAAACCTAGCCAACTAATCTGGGCTAGTGGAGTCACGGATCTTGGAGTAAAACCAATGACTGTCATTCTAAAAAATGAGCATAATCCCTAATTAATTCTAAATATTTGTACTGAAATATATAGGTAAGTGTAATCCTCACCCTTTTTAAGGAAACTTCTTGCAACAATGGAGACCATTACACAAAGCAACCAATTCAAATGCAGAGTTGTAGAGTCCAATCCCAACAGATTTGTCATAGTTTTATTTTTATTTCTTTTATTTTTCAGAATATAATATAACGTGTCCTTTCTGTGGTGATATTTTATTTGTATATTAATAAATAAAGTTTGCGTGGAGATGAGAGGTCATAGCCAGCCATAAACAGAAGTCAGATGGTGGTAGCACACACCCTTAATCCAACCACATTGGCAGGCCGAGTCTCTGTGCATTCAAGGACACAACCAAGCATGGTGACCCATGCCTTTAATCTCAGTACCAACCATAGAGACCTGGAGGTCTGAATAGACAGGCAGGGACAAGGAAGTGAGGTGGCTAGGCTAAGAGCCCATGAGAAGGCAGAACAGCAAAGCAAGAAAGGCACAGGTTAGACAGGAAGAAGCTAGTTTTGGTTCTCTCCGGGGAAGCTACAAGGACATGGTGAACTAAGGTTAGTTGGTAGCTATCACTCTGATCTGTATGGCTTTCACTCCTGTATTTTCGCTCTGTGTTTCTTATTTAATAAGACTATTTAGAAATTCCTCTATACCTTTATTTCCTCCAAAATCCTCCCATATTCCTCTCCTTGATTTTTTTCAAATTTATGACATATTTTTCATTAATTATTGTTACATACACACACACACACACACACACACACATATATATATATATGCAACAACTATCTATATACAACCTGTTCATATTAATGATGTGTATGCTTTTAGGCCTGACCAGTTGGTATTGGGCAACCAATTGGTGCTCTTCCCTGCAGAAGACTATTTCTCCAGCTCTTGGCATTCCTAAGCTGCCTATAGTTCTTTGTAGTCTTCTAAGAATGTTAGAAGCTATGCCCATAAAGTCTCACCCACATCACTGCCTTAACATGAGCTGAACAAGGACAATATCAGTAGACATGATGACATGGGCAGAGGGAAGTCCAGGAGCCCTAAACTCCATACAAAAACCTGCAGGAATCATACTATTTGCTTAATGTAACTTTCCACTTACCTCTCTCTACTTTTATGAACTTTGATAATTTGAATTTTTCAGTAACTTGGTTCACTTTCAGATAACATGAAATTTACAGTCATGTAAATTTTTTAATTCCATGTAAATTTGCTGTAATAGTTTTTATTTTTTTAAATTATTTTACTATATTTGTGTGCATGTGTGTGGAAGATGCCTGAATGCCTTTGCATTTGTGTGGATGGCAGAGGACATCTCCTGATACTTGGTTCTCTCCTTCTAACATGTGTGTCCCAAGGATTGTATTCTGGTCCTCAGTCTTCACCAACAAGTGCCTTCCCCCACTGAGACATTCCTCTAGCCCTGTCTATAGTAATTGTGTTTTTATCATTTTATTTATATAGTAGATCAATAATAAATGATCATTTTATTTTTAATTTATTTTTTTATGGGTTATCTTTGAAGCTAAATATTTTTTAAAATACTATTGGTTTACTTGATTTTTGTGTTTCTTTCTATAATATTTAACTTTCTTCTATCTTAGAATGGAATGTTTTCTTCATCAACTTCAAAACATCAATTTTTAAAATGTCTACTTTTACCTGCAATTATCCTATGCTTTATATCCACTTACTAGTGTAAAATATTGATAATTTTCTATCATATGTGTCGTAGGATGTTATATTTTTATTTCCATTTAATTCAAATTTTAGCTAATCTTTGGTATTTCTTCATTGAGCTATGGGATTTTTATAAGTGTATTGTTTGGGGATAGAAGGAGGGTTCCTCAGGTAAAGGCACTAACCACCTAGCATGGTGAATTGAGTTTGATCCTCTGGTTCTGATGGGTGATGTCAGTCTGTATGCTGTGAATATGTGTTGCTCTGATTGGTTGATAAATAAAGCTGTTTGGCCAATGTGATGTAGAATAAGGTTAGGTGGGACATTCTAACTAGAGAGAGAGGAAGGAGAAAGACAGAGCAGAGGAGATGCTGCTAGCCACCACCAAGAGAAGCAAGATGTAAAGTACTGGTAAGCCACAAGCCACATGGCAAAGTATAGATTTATAGAAATGGGTTCATTTAAGATATGAGCTAGCTATTGAGAAGCCCAATCCATTAGGCCATATCATTTGTAAATAATATAAGCCTTTGTGTGTTTATTTGGGTCTGAATGGCTGAAGGACTGAGGGAGCTGGGTGGAACATGGGAAACTTCCAGGTACATGGTTCCTCAGGAGGGAAGGAGAGGACTAACTCTGAAAAACTACATCATATGTGCATGTACACACGTGCACGCACACACAGACACACACACACACACACACACACACACACATACACACACACATTCTAGGATATTTATGCACTGTGTGAAGACGCATTGCTGTGATTGGTATAATAAAAAGCTGAATAGCCAATAGCTAGGCAGGAAGGTGGGACTTCTGGGCACAGAGAGGACTCTGGGAAGAGAAAGATGGAGATGCCAGGAGACACAAAGCAAGCAGGATGTTCAGGAAGAGAGGTAACAGCCATGAGACATGGGGCAGAATGTAGATTAATATAAATGAGTTAACTTAATGTATAAGAACTAGTTGGAAACAAGCCTAAGCTATAGGCTGAGCTTTCATAATTAGTAAGTCTCCACGTCATTTTTTGGGAGCTGGCTGGAAAGAGAAAGGCTTGTTACATTTGGTGCCCAATGTGCTGCATGGAAGTCCACATAGGGCGTGAAAAAGCTGAAAAAAAAAGCTCCCACTCGGTTCAGTTCTTTCAGCATACGTAGGTGGGATCGTTTAGGAGGCCCTGCTATGGAACACTTGAATGGAGTTATGAGCACAGGCGGAGCACTACTCAGTGGTGGGAGACTAGGTAGAAGCACCCACAGGAGTTAAACAGAAAGACTGGCTTTATGCCTGGGCCAACAGGCATGAGGCTCCACTCTCACTGATCCAAAGGAAGAGGAGCCAGCCACCAGGCTATGTGCTAAAACACAGCCATACACCAGAGGGCCTAGACACTTAGCAGATTAAGGTTTGGCTCATGCAGTCAGAGAAGGTCGCAGATGCTCAAAAAGTCAGGTCCAGACCAAGAAAACCTCTAAACAGATACAGTATGCTTAAAAATATGCATAGGTGCTGAAGAAAGAAAATGAATATAAACAGTTATAGAAAAATAAATAGTTTAAAAATAATAGCAAAGTATTTTAAAAAGGAGTAAAATAATAGAAAAAGGATAAGCCACATAAGGATGGGAAAGACTGTAACACAAGGAGTTTGGACCTTACATAGTATATTGTTAATTTTGAATTTTTTTTTAAATGTTGATAAACAGAAAAAAGCAACTGCTCAGAGACATTAGATTGTAGAAGGGACCACCAAATTAAACCAGCCTATATATTTTAGGAATGTTTTAACTGTAGAACAGAAGTCAGAAAAATGTACTGGGTTTGGGGAGATGTTATGCTTTTGTTTCCAGAGGAAACAAAAACCTGTGGATTCCTTTAAAATAAATGAAGCCCAGATTTGATTGGGGATGACCTCCTGAAAATCTTGGCTACAGACATTAAAAAATGAAACCAAGAAAGACTACAGGACAGGTGATGCACACACTGGTTCCTCTATATGGGAACAACTCTGAGACTAGATGAGACATGATATATCTTGTTGGCTACAGAGTCCTCATGACTCCTTATTACATGTCATCCTTTCGTATGGCATGGATAGAGGTTTGGTTATACAGTCCAAATAGACATATACAATTAGCAGATGCTTTTTACCTGCTCAAACATAGAACAAAAAATTATCTTTAATTGACTTGTACTCACTGCACATTCCATTCTTGTGTTAATGAAGATACACACGCACGCACACGCGCACACACATACATATATATATATAACCTTTAAAAGTTTATGTGTTTTCAGTTAAGAAAGGACCAGACATCAATAAAGACAAGTAGCTCAAGTGATCCAGCTTCTCAGAATGCCTCTATTGCAGTTCCCTCAAATTTCTGCACCCAAAACAACTTCAAAGCTGCTAGCTGAGATGGTCCAGCCTCACAGACTACTCTTTCCAGGACTTCAGATAAGCCCTGCACTTTCCTATTACACAAAGACTGGACAACAAATGTTATAGCTAGCTCTCCCAGGAAGTGACCATTCTCTCAAATTTCTCAGGGTACCCCAAAGAGGCCATGAACCTCAAAAAACAGGAAGCAGTCAAGAGAACATGATGCCCACTTTCCCAAGAGGTGGAGTAGGTGATTTTGGTTGTTCAATGGATTATGGATGTTTGACATTGTTTTGGGGGGGGGTTGATTGCAAATTGTTGTTGATCATGGTCAGGGAAAAAAACTAAACAAAGGATATTAGATTCAGGGATCTCTTTCTGAAGGGAAAAAAGAGGGAAATGTAGAATAGAAAGGATAGGATAAAGGGTAAACTATTAAATCTACTTTTAAACTAGTAAAACAACTATTAATCTAAAGTATATTACATTGGTATGAACTATTATATATTGATACAAATTTAATATGTTTCCATTCTTGTTTAAAGCATATACCTACAAAGCTCATTCAACCATGTAATATAAGATTCTAGTCTTTGAAAGTTATTACAAATTATTTAAGATGATTAAGAAATATTGGTTAGTAGTTAGTCATCTATAGCAATCAAACTTATAGTCATGTTAGGTGTGTTTTAAGGTCAGAGATATATTTAAAATAGATGGTCTTCAAACACTTCAAAGATCTACAGAACATGACATTTAAATATTTTAATAACACAAGGCTTTTCGTGACAGTGATATGCGTCTGCTCCTTGCATCACCAATTTACTTCATAAAAGGATGATAGACATTGAAAAACCTCCATATGGAATTTGCTTTCAATGGAGCAAAGCTAGCCATTTGGGTGAGAAACTGCTCTTGCCTTGACTGCTGACAATATACTGTTCAAATTGGACAAGCAGGACACAAAAGAAGGTGACTGACAAACTTTGCCAAGACAAGGTAGGACAGGCCTTCAAAACTCCTGCTTCACAGAAAAGTCTGTCAGATATTCTAGGCCTATAGGTGATGCCCCAATGTTGCAGAGGAACCTTGGGTGACTGTCCAGACAGTCAGCTGTTTCTGTCATATCTACAGTTTGGAAATTGTTTGTCCTGTACTTCATGTTTATTCACATAATATTATATCCTTCTCTGGTCTCTGATGGAGTTGAAGATGAGATAGTTCACAATTTTCCTTGTTACAAAATTCAGAAAATAAACTTACATAAGACATGTGAAGTTTATAAGATTGAGAAACATAAAAGCTTAACTTGTTTGTTTATGTTTTAAGGTCTAAAGATATTTTTTTAGAATGGTAATACAAATTATGATAGAAAGTAGTTTAGATATAAAACTTGGGACTCACTAATATAGGATAGATAGTAGAACACTTTCTCTGAATTTGCCATATACAATACAACAGTTTTTTTAATACCTTTAATTTTTTAATTGCATGTGTATGTGCACATGTATGTGTGTTGGGGGGTGCAGGTACGAGTGCAGGTGCCAGCAGAGTTGAGAAGAGGAACTCAGATCCTCTATTAGAGGTAGTTATGAACTTCCTGATATGGGGATGGGAAGTGAACAAGGGTCCTCCAGAAGAGAAGCATGAATTAGTTACTGTTGAGTCAGCTCTCTAACTTTCTGTACAGAAGGTTCTTGTTTCCTGAGATCCTATTTGTCAATTTTTGGACTTATTTCCTATGCTACTGGGTCCCATTCAGAAAGTCATATGTGTGCCTATAAGTTGAATAAACTCAGTACTATTTGCTCTAGTAGGTTCAGAGAGTCCTTCAAAAATGGAATTTTTTTCCCAGAAAATCCCTACCTATGTCTAGACCTTGAAAAGCACTCCCTACTATTTCCTCTAGAAGTTTCAATGTTTCACGAATTGTGTTGTTGTCTTTGAACCAGTTAGAATTGAGTTTTGTTCAGGATGAGAGATAAGTATGTAGTTTTATGTTTCTGCATTTCAAAATCCAGGTTTTCCACAATTTGTTGAAGATGCTGTCTTTTCTCCAGTATGTAATTTAACATCTTTGTCAAATATTAAGCCACCGTACTTGGATGATACATATATAATTTTATTACATTGATCTGTCCCATTTTGTACCAATAACATTTTGTTTTTAATATTTCAACTCTATTGAAATCAAATATGGTGATACCTCTAGCAGTATTTGTTTTTTTCCATGATTGCTTTGTTTATCAATGGTCTTTTGTTCCTCTATAAATTTTGAGATTGTTTTTCATGTGTCTATGAAGAAAGATCTGATATTTTTATTCATTTGTATTGAATCTACAGATTAATTTTGGTAGGGTAGACATTTTTTAAGGAATTACTTCTTCTAATCTGTGTGTATGGGTTGTCTTATATGACTTTAAAGTGATTCCATGTCATTCCTGTCAAAACTGCCATATTCAGGAAGAAAAAAATGACAACAAATGCTAGTCATGATGTACACTGTTGGTAAGAGTAGAAATGAATACAATGCCTTGAAACTCAGCCTGGAAATTACAGGAAAAAAAAAGAAAAACTACCATATGACCCAGTTTTACTTCTCCTGGTCATATAACCAAGAGATTGTCTTACTACAGAGATACTTGAACATCATATTCACCGTGGCTGTATTCATAATGGCTATGAAATAGAATCCAACTAGATGTCTATCAGCTGACCGATGATGAATGTATGAGGAAAATATAGAATGTCATTCAATTGTAAAGAAATGTAAAATTATGAAATTTGTAGGTAAATAGGTAACAGAAAAGAAATTATACTGAGTGAGATCACCCAGGCACAGAAAGGTAAACAATTCATGTTCTCTTGACATGGTTAACATTTGTTGGTCCTAGCTTCAAACTTCTGATTTCTGTGTTTAATATGGTGTACATGCAGAGGCTAGGAAACTTGACCTTGGACACTGGGATGAGGGCTATAGTAAGAGAGGGGAGTATAAGTAAAATGAAAGTTGAGTATGGAAATGCTGAGGACAGAAGAATTCAAGCAATGAATAGTGTAGGAAGGTACAAAAAATGATGGAGCAGGTAAAATATAAATGAAATGAAAACTAACAGAAATTTACCTTCAAAACCAAGTAAAAATATAATAAGAGGGTTTAGAAAGTAAAACACATATGATACCAAATATGGGGCAATACTAATGATTAAAGATTTAAGAGGATATGTGGGTAGGGGTTGAAGAAAGGCTGGGATAGGGGAGATATAACCAAAACTCAGGCTGTATGAAGAAACTTTATGAAATGGCTATTACCATTGTTTCTGGTTGTCCACCATAACTATAAGCTAAGAAATTTGTTGAAAATACAGTGCATTTTCAATGTAGGACATAGAGAAATCAAACTTGAACTGTGTTTGAAGCCCTTTCTCTTAATATGAATCTAGTATATTTCTCTTTATGTGAATCTAGTATAGCTTTCATAATACTAGAATGTTCCATGCATGGTGCTTGGGAGAAAGTCATCAATGCTCTTGATGACTTGGCATTGGCTCCTGCGTGTTGCGTCCTGCCAGACAAGACATGCCCAATGGTGCAATAGCAGCAGCAACCAAGAACTTTCTGATTGCATTTGAGTCTTCTCTACAGGGAGAAACTTGTCTGTTAGCATAAAACTCCATGGCAAGGGAGGTCATAGGCAGTAGGTGGGAACCTACTGTTATTGTTTTGCTAAATAGTCATGTTGTCAAACTTTCTTCTAATCATTTTTGTTCATACCCCTAGATTTACGTTGCTTTCAACCTTGGCCAGAGAAGCTTTTCTTTGAAGTGGGTAGTGGCTACTTTAGAGATTCATAACTGTTCATGGTGCCTAGAATAAGTTACTTTGTTTGCTCAGATACAGGTGGGACATCTATATTGACTCCTCCTCCACATGACTCAGAGAATATTAAAGATGATTGGGGAAAAATAATCTAAGAAGAGGAGACTGGGGGAGGAGTGCTGAAAAAATGTCGCCAGGACATGACATGGCTGACACACATGTGAACAAACAACAGCTATAGCTTCCTATGTAAGATGTGACTCGGATCAAGCCAGTTAAAAATCCCAGCTTGGATGGTAAGGGTCTACTGAGTCCCCACCCATAACTGAGGAGGTTATGGAGGTGGATGGATTGTAGGGGATGGATAACTATTTTGTGTGTGGGGGGGGGGCACTGGTAGGTTATTCATGTTCCAGTGGATGGCCTCACATTCATACCCATGTAGGCAGCAGTAATTGGATTCAGTGGTTTACAAATTTTGAGAGAGAGAGAGAGAGAGAGAGAGGCAGAAGGAGGAGGAGGAGGAGAGGGAAAGGGAAGGGGAAGGGAGAGAACATGAAATTAGGAAGAAAATGTGTTAAAAAGCCCTGAGAGGGATTTGATGGGTTGATAAGGCTCTACAGGGTGGATATGATAAAACTGCATTGTACATATGTATGAAATTTTCAAAATATAAATAAAATATTATTTGAAATGTAGATTCTTAAAATCAGAATCACTAGGATAAATAAGTCTAGGCACAGAGAATAATAAAAAGCTATATAATTGTAATCCTGTATCTTAGGGTAAAATTCATCATATGTGGCCACAGAATCATTTAGCTATCAAACAAATCTACTACATAATACTTAGATCATCAAAATACAACACCAAAAAAATTGTAAACAAATAAAAAATTTTAAAGTTCTTTTTTTCATTAAAATTAATTTCAAATTGCTGCTAATTTTAGTTTAATAAATTGCTTTTATAAACATGATCATACTTTTTTCTGCTCTATGGAATACTTTCAAAATTGTAATTCTTGGGAAAATTGGTTTAATATTAAAATATATACATAGAATAGAATTGCTTTTATAATATGAGATATGCTTGAGATCATTTTGTTCATTCAGCTTCATACAAAAAATGGAACCTAGCGACCTGGAGAGGTGGCTCCAAGGTCAGGCGCCCGGCCCGCGGCGGCCGAGGTGGCGAGTTCGATTCCCGCGAACTGCCTGCCTGCCTGCCTGATGACGTCACGAACCGATGATTGATCGATCAAGCCCTATCGATCAATTCATCGGAAAAAAAAATGGAACCTGTTGCTTTTGCATAAAAGAAATTAAAATGAAAATAGGACCATTTGGTATTTTGAATGTAACTGGCCCCCATAATCTCATAGACAGTGGCACTATTAGGAGGTATGACTTTGTTGGAGTAGGTATGGCCTTGTTGGAAGAAGTGTGTCATTGTGGGGGCAGGCTTTGAGGTTTCCTATGCTCAGGATACCACTGATTGTCTCAGTCTACTTCCTGTTGCCTTCTGATCAAGATGTAGCCAGCACCATGTCTGCCTGTACACCACTATGTCCCCCCCCCCACTCCCAAGATGGTAATGGATTAAACCTCTGAAATGTTAGCTGCAACTTTTTTCATAAGAGGTGCTGTGGTCATGGTGTCTCTTCACAGTAACAGAAACCTAAACTAAGACAGACCAATATGGCAGGGAAGGGCTCATCTTCTGGCTACAAAATTATGCCTTTTCATTACAAGATAGAAAGCATGGTACTAACATTTCAATCATTTAGCATAGACTTACATTTTGTTTTGTGAGTGTGTCCACATTCAATTCCTTATTATTTTACTGAGAAACTATTATTTTATTCTGTTATTTTATTTGAGTATAAATTATTCAACTTGAACACTGGAACTCATATTTTAATGTAAAAGAAATATATTTTAAAACACAAACTAGAAAATATGCTCTTTTGTCAAAATCTGTTTCTTAGTGATATCCTATTTTTCAGCTATCTTGTTTTTTTTTAAGATTAATGGTATTTGAAGGTCACAGTTCCAAGACATTGAACAGGTCATAGGCCACATTTGCAATCGGACTGATGAACCATCACCTGGGAGGTGACAGGAAGACAGAGCTTGGGTAAAGAATTGTTACCCAAACAAAGATAAAGGAATAGAAAAGAAAATGTCAAGTTGACATTTATGTTTTAATTGTGAATATCTTAATTAACCCCTCTCTCCTAAGGAAGCCATTTTACATTCTACCATTATATCTCAACACAAAGTTCTGAGTCTGGCTGTCCACAGCATGTATACCTATGTATTTTCTTCTGGAAGCTATTTATCTGAAAACAGCTGACAGAACACTCAGAATTCATAATTAAAAGGCCCACTGTTATGCTTCCTTTTTGTATGGAAGACATCATTTATAACAAAGAAATTTCTGAATTATCAGTGTATCTATAGATGTAAATACTTTACAATGGAGAAAACATGAATTGAACTCTCAACTTGTTTATCTTCAAGACAAATTTTAAAAATCATATTTCCCACGGTGGTTTTTAAAATATGAAAATATGAATTAAAGCCTTAGTTTCAATTAAAGTGAAAAAGTAGTTATGCAATATTTATGAGACACTGGATTAAACTGTATTTTTTATTTTATGAATTTTAATAATTTGATATTATTTTGAGTAGTTAGCCTATGTGAGGGTAACGTTATTAGAATTGAAAGAAAACTACCCAAATCCATTAATAGCCTCCCAAGCCCAGTGTTAGTAACTAATCATAGTGTGGAATGAAATGTGAGGGCTCCCTCAACTTAACAAATATGATTAGTTAACTTCCCTAGCAGGCCCTGAAAAATATTCTATTCAATAACTGCAGAATGTTAGGCCTTCTCAAGCTCACATGAACATTCATTAAGAAAACCCACATTCTGGACCATAAAAGTGGCACATAAATTGTTGTTAAAAAGAAATCAGGATATGACTCATATGCCAAGAGAATTAATCTAGAAAGCAGTAACAAAAGAGTAGCTCAAAAAATATCCAAAAGTATTAGATAGAAAATGGCAAAATATACTTGAGAAGAAACAATAACAGAGCCTTAAATGAAATAAGGGGGTCCCTTTAAAATACTGAGAGGTGATTTAGAGTTAGAATGAAAGAGAGAGAGCTAGGGAGACAGGAAGATAACTACCATGACAGAGATAATTCATAGCCAAGAGTGGGAGACAAGATACACCTCTTCTGGTAGCAGGGTCCTTCCCGGAACAAACTCTGCTGGAGTTGTCTCTGGGCCAATCCCTTGATAAGAAAAAAATCTGACTTCTTATAACCTAGGAGTGGTGGGAAGTTTCACATCACATAACTTAGTTCAACATAGCATACGCTACCAAGAACAAGAAAGAACCAAGTACCATAATTTAAAAACTGTCAAGTCCTAACACAGACTATTTCTTAACTCTGTCCCAGAAAAAACTAAACAGAGGAATGAACTGATTCAAATTATGAGATGCTGCCTAAAAATGAAGGTCTGTGTTCTAACAAGAAAGAAGAAATCAGGTCCAGTGAGATGATTCAGTGGGTAAAGCTGCTTATGACAAAATCCTTATGACCATTGTTTGATTCCAAGAACAACATAAGGTAGAAGGGTAGACTCAACTCCACTCCATAGTCTGTGTGTAGGTGTGTGAGTATGTGTGTGTAACAAGTCTTTCTCTGTACTGCCAGCTCCCAAATAATGACATTGAGACTGCTTATTAATTATGAAAACTTGACCTATAGCTTAGGCTTATTTCCAACTAGTTCTTATAACTTAAATTAACCCATTTAGTGTGTGTGTGTGTGTGTGTGTGTGTGTGTGTGCGCGCGTGCATTCATCCTAAATACTATTTAAATTTTAGAAATACTTTATAATTCTTTACATTGGCAAACAAAGGTATTAATAGCGTCTACAGAGAATATTTTTTGTTTATTTTTTTACATCCAAACCACAGCTTCTTCTTTCTCCTCTCCTCTGAGTCCCTCCCTCCCATCTACCCTCTGCTCCCAAGTATCCACACCTCCTCATCCATTGTTGTTTCTCTTCAGAAAATTGCTGGCCTCCCATGAAAAATCAAACATGAAATATCAGGTTACAGTAAGATGTTGCCTTGTCCAGCTTTACAATGAAGGGAAGTGTCTACTGGGATTTTTTTTTTTTTGAAAAACAATGGCTTCATGTATAAAGGATAACTTTATCCTTATATATAGCATTTAGATCAAATTTAGATTTTACTTTTGATAAAAGTGTTTAAATATATTAAAAAATAACATAAGACATATCTTCAGCCGAAACTCCAACAGTTTGTATATTAAAGCCCACAATACTTAACTGAGTAGGAGGCTAGGGAGGACTACCCAGCACATTAGTCTATATTTTCACATGAATAAAAGTGTACTCCTGATTACGCTGACCCTTCCATTTGTGAAGTTTGAATTGCAAGTGATTTTAAGGTTTGCGTCACAAATATGACCTTTGTGTCATCTGGCAAAAGAAGGCTTATTATTTTTAGTCGTCTCAAATATCAAGTTTCACGGTTTTCTTTTCAATTTCAGGGAACAATAACATAGTTTTAAAAATTAAAAAAAAAATCTCTTGGCTTATACATTTGAACAACAGCAGCAGGAGCTTACTCTCTCTCCACCTTTAAATGTATTAAGGTTTTAAAAACACGTATCTTGTGAGATGAGATAGCAATTCAAATTTATGTTTTTTGATTCTCTGCCAGGAAGGAGGAGTGATCTATTTTGCAATTCTTCCCTTCCCTTGCATGCCATTCCAGGGAAATACCTTCTTTCAAAACACGGAAAACTCCGGGGAAAGGAATTTTTGTGGACGTATACAAGGTAGTAAGCTTTGTCAGGGGCCAACACCCTTTGCTAGATTTCTCCACAGTGTTGTTCTTTCCTTTACTGCAGTCCTGAAGTGGAGCGCTTGTTGTTGTTGTTGGTTTTTTTTTTTTTTTTTTTTTAAGGTTTGTTCTCTTAATTCCGACTGAGGTAGATTTCTAGAGAGGTTACTCTGCCCTGTTACTGGGATTGCTGTTTTTTTCTTGAATTAATTTTTTTTGACACAACTATTCATTTCTGCCATTATGCCTAGTACAAAACAAACCAGACAATGAAAAAAATAACTGTTGCATAAAGTTTGGTTTATGGATGTTAGGATACAGACTTTATATAATCCTCATGTGTCACAAAATATCATCTTGTTATTCTCTTTATTTTCCCTCCAATATTTGCAAAAGTAAAATCTATTTCTAAACCTAGCAAACATGTTTTTCAAGTATCTGAGTTCCCATTTACCTCCTTACTCCAACAAACAAAATGTAGCTTTTAATGCTCTTTGGATAATAAAGTAAACCAGAAAATTAAGTATATTTTTGAACCATTTTAATTAAAATATTTTAAATTAATTTATTAATTTTATTTTTACTGCTGATATGTGTTTTAAATTAATGACATATGCATAATATTGCATTACATTGCTACTTTTTATAATTTCTTTTATTTTTGAGATTATAATGTAATTACATCATTTTCCTCTTTCATTTCCTACCTGCAAATCCTCCCATATAACCTCCTTGTTCTTTTCTCATTAACTATTGTAGCATGCATATTTGTATATGTACAGACATATATATATTTATGAATATGCTAAATCAGTATAATGTTGCTCCTATGTATGATCTCAGGGTTGACCAACTGGTATTGAAAAACCAATTGGTGCGTTCTTCCCTGGAGAAGACAGTTTCTCCCACTCTCAGCCTTCCTTAGTTGCCTGCAGTTCTTTGTGTAGGGTTAAGGCCCTGTGGGCTTTCCCCCACCCACTTTGGCATGTCGATTGTCTTTGTTCAGATCATGTTTAGGCAGTCATGAAAGATACTGCGGGTGTAGCTTCTGACATTACTAGGAGACATAGTCACACAACAAATTCTCTGATCCTTTGGCTCTTTCAATCTTTCCACCTCCTCTTCAGCAAAGTTCCCCGAGCTGAGGTGCAAGAGTGAGTTAATTTCTTAACTCAAACATTATTATCAGTTAAAGGTTCTATGTTAGAATTACAGTAGATGAAATAGAACGGTTAACAGTGTCTTAGTTAGTGTTTCTATTGCTTTGATAAACACTATAACCAAAAGCAACTTGGGGAGGAAAAGGTTTATTTCATCTTGCACTTCCAGGTAATAGTTCACCACTGAAGTTAGGATAGGAACTCAAGCAGGAACTTGAAGGGCAGAGCTCAAACAGCAGGCATGAAAGAGTGCTGCTGACTAGCTTACTCCTCATGGCTTGCTCAGCCTGCTTCATTACACAACTCTGGATGACCTACCTGAGTGTAGTTCCATCCACAGTGCGGCTGACCTCCCACATGGATCACCAATTAAGAAAATACATCACAGAATTAACCACAGGCTAATCTTGTGCAGGCATCTTCGCAGTTGAGGATCTCTCTTTTCTGATGATGTTTCTAGCTTGTGTGAAGTTAATAATCAACTAGCTAGTGCAAATAGCTCATGATTTTCTGTGGGTTTGACTGTTTTCTCTCCAGTGTTTGTTTTTCTATAGGACAGACAAAAGTCTGTGTAGCCTGAATCTTAAAAGTTCTTATTAATAAAATCAAACTTGAGGCCAAGTATTGGGGTGAACACTGGAAGATCAGAGAGACAGAACAGTCCACAGCCACCTCACCTTGTCAATTCCTCAGCTGGTCCTGTTTCCTCAGATTGGAAGCCTCTGAGTCCTCATCCAGAATGAATCTCAGCTGAACTGCTGCTCGAAAGCCTGAAAGTTTAACCAGCCAAATGCTTAATCAGCCAAATGTTTCTAGTTTCTGGTCTTCATGCCTTATATACCTTTCTGCCTTCTGCCATCACTTCCTGGGATTAAAGGCTCACTTTCTGGGATTAAAGGCGTGTGTCACCATGCCTGGCCATTTCCAATGTGGCCTTGAACTCACAGAGATCCAGAGGGATTTCTACCTCTGGAGTGCTAGGATTAAAGGTGTGAGTGCCACCATTTTCTAACCTTTGTATCTAGTGGCTGTTCTGTCTCTGACCTCAGATAAGTTTATTAGGGTGTACAATATTTTGGGGAACACAATACCACCACAAGTCCGACTTTGGTTCTGCTCTCCAGATATTAGTTTTAGGACTTTACATGAGTTACTTAAAATCAGTTCACTTATTTGTAAAGTTTTGATATTATTCATTTCATATGGTTATTCTAAGGTATAAACAAACAAAATCCTCTGGAGTTTTACCTAGCATAATAGTAGACTTACTAGGTCTTCACAAAGCACTCATTTCTACAATTACAATATTGAGTGGAAATACTAAGTTCAGTTTTAATGGAGGAGCTCAGCATATTGGACAGACACTGGCCACTGAACTTGAGAAGAGCACAAAGTTGACCCTGGGAGCAGCTTCTATTTAGTGTTGGGGAGGGATATGAGAAGTAGAAAGTCAAAATGATCACAGAGCTCAGTCTGCCTGCTAAGTGGGCTCAGATAATCAATGTCTGAATGAGAATCTGTTGTGCTCTTCTAGTTCATATGCCTCTAAAATGTAAAAAATGGATATGAGAAATGTACACAGATTGTATTTTATCTAACCTGGATACCACGCTAGTTCACAGAACACAAAGAAGGAAATGAGAAACCCCAAAATTATGTGTCTCAACACTAACACATTTCCTATTGTGTGATTAGCCTCTAAAATTGCATAACATTAAACCTGAGAAAGAAATACCTCCAAATAAAAAAATTATCAGTATGAATTATATAGGTAGTTGCATAGTTAGGTAGGTAGATGGATAGGTAGCTAGATGGATGGGTAAATATGACTGACAGATAGATGATAGATAGATATATAGATAGACAGACAGACAGACAGATAGTAGATAGCCTGAAAGCCATGCTTGGCATATATAAAGCCCCAACAATGTGTTCTCTCTGTTTACTAACATGTGAAAAAATAAGTAGAAAACACATTTGGTTGGTCAAACTTAACATAGTTGATTTTGGGGCCTATAACTTTTCTCAGGGGAATTGATATTGCCAGGGCTGTAAGAACCAGTTCAGGTTTCTCCATATGACTTTGTTTTCTTTGTCCCCTCAAATTTTTTATTACTCTCATGAAAAGTCTTTTTTACTAGTTTGTGGTATGAAATAAACCTTACTGGACATTTTAACTACCATGGAAATGCTTCATCTTGCACAAAAACTGTCAATACCTAAAATAGAACTTAAGAGAAAGCTCTTGGTATGCTTATTTGTTGCTTTCTAATTTAAAAATACTAATGTGTGTGTGTCTGTGTGTGTGTCTGTGTCTCTGTGTGTGTCTGTGTCTGTGTCTGTGTGTGTGTTTCAGAAAGGGCTCAATACATTATCATTATCTCCCTAAGAGATATTGGTCTTTGACATAGATTATCACCTTCTCATATTGATGGCATCAAAGTGTGGTTTTATGAAGCATTAACTTACCTTCACCATTGTATTTTTGTGTAAAGAAGTCAAGTCTCATATTTCTTAAATGAAATATGAAGAATAACATCTTTAGCCAAGATACATGCCTTTTAACTTCCATAAACTATGAGGTCCACCAACTCAATGTTTTACTGCTCTTTGGGCTACTATAGAGTAGGTAATCCATCTTTATTTGAAGATCTCTCAAGAATCATTCTTTATATTGCTATTGTACCCGAAGAAATTATAACAGTTTCTTCATAATGAAAACTATAAATTGCAGGGAAAGTCACAAATATAAATACAGAAGTCTCACAACACATAGAAAATAGCAATCTTCCAACAAATGATAATTTAGGAAGCTTTCTGATTATTATGGTGAGAGATTTTAGGTTCAATATTTGCTTCTGTCTATTAGAAACGCGTTGGTAGCCATAAGGAATTAGCAAAGGAGATCTTTTCCTTACTGGAAATTATAGCTCTACCCATATTTGGGTGGTTCATGCAATTCTTTGCTGAGATCATTAATGAAGGCTTTCCTAGAGAATTTTAGAAACTTATGCCTTGAAAAAGTCTTCTGTTGTCAATCATCTTACTGAAATATGAAATGATAGAAATATAGAGGATCCATAATGGTGAGCAATACATAAACAGAGTGGTCTGTAGTCATTTCAGTAAGTGATCCACGCCAAGGAATACTACTCAACTTTTGCCCAGGGATCTTGTATGCATTAACACTCTGTAGTCCTTTCCACCTTTGGGAAATTTTGTGACTCACTACTCATAAACCACCTCTCTTCCATATATACAAGATGTAATACAGTTGAAATTTCAACTTCTTAATGTAGACCTATTATTACCAGTAAACAGCTTATTCTTAAAACTTAATGTAATTAGTAGTCCCAAGAATACTAGTGTACTTAGCAATAGATACTCTTAATAACACTGTCATGAAAAAAGTGTTTATTCAATAATGTCTTAAAGGCAATATACAGCACCAAAAACACATAGAATCTGTCATTTGACTCAAGGGAATATGGGTTGGGACCTACGATCCAAGTGAAACCAGCTCTGATCTGAAGGCATTCATCATGATCTCTACAGAGAACTCTGTTGAGCGAAAAGAAGCATCCTCATTTGACTAAGGATTGAGAGGTCAGAGCTCAAGGCTTCCTGCCAGACTTTTTGGAAATGAAGCAGAAAAATCAACTAAAGTGAGGCTGGAGAGAGAAAGTTGTACATTTTGCATACACAAATTCCACCAAATTCTTGGCTCATTTCTGAGCTCAAGTGAGACAAGTCTCCAAGGAGGCCAACCAAAAGTACTAAGAATGCTAAAGGAGTTAATCAGCTATGTCAGCACCTGACCTGCTAGGGAGAGAGAGGGAAATGCTGGTCCAAGTTGCAGCGTCCTGGTTACTGTCACATACCTTCTCTTCACTATCAAAGCTGTATTTGCAGCTCCAGAAAAGCAGAGAGAAGACTAACCCAAAAAAGATCATCTGAAGAGACTTTCAATGAAGTGTTTTCAAAGATCTGTATGTCAACATTGCTCTGTCTTGATTATTAATTTAAAAGCAAATATTGAAATCAGGTAGTAGAAATTACTTCAACTGCTTTTAAAAAGATGTTTTGAGGGACTATTTTACATTATTTTTTTATGTATTTAAAATCAATGGTCCATGTCCTTAGAAAAGAATATTGGCCCCAAATCTTAGTTGTCATTGTAGTAAATATACAGAAATATTAAAGAGAATTGGCATTAAAAAGAAGACCTTTACTTATAAAGTTTATGTATCCTCCTATCTACTTTGACATCCTGTAATTTCTTTCATCATATTTTTTATTTGTAATGGATGTATGTATAATGTGTAAAGTATATATATATAAACACCATGTTCTACAAAAATCTGTTTCATTTCATTATAATGATCTGTCTTCAAAAACTTGATTTCATATATTTTTGGTTGTGAGCCTAGCCTTTAACAGCTGAGTTATCTCTTGCTCACCCTTGATGCAGTGGGAGGGACTTGGTCTTGCCTCAACTGAATGTACCAGGCTCAGCTGTTCCCCCCCCCGTGGGAGAACTTACCCTGTTGGAGGAGGGGATGAGGGGTGGAGGGAAACAGGGGTGGGGGGAGCGAGAGTAGGGATGAGAGAGGGATCTGTGGTTGGTATGTAAAATGAATAAAAAAATTTTTAAAAAAGGAAAAGATTATTTCTTTATAATTTTAATATTCAGTGCTAGAACGATGGCTTGGCATTTAAGAGCACTGACTGCTCTTCCAGACAACCCCAGTTTGGATTCCTAGCACCGTCGTGGTCGCTAATAAAGATCTGTAACCCCAGTTCCAGGGTATCTCATGCTCCCTTATGGCCTCCCCAAGTGCAAGCACATGGTACACAGATATATATACATTCAGGCAAAAACACCGATGTGCGTAAAATAGTAATTAAATGCTTAAAGATAATTTCACTAGTGTACCAAATTAATTGATTTTATCTTATTTACAGTATGTTTTATAGCTCTTATAACACTTCTTAATGAAATAATTTTTTAAAACTTCCTAAGTTTATGGATACTACATTACATATTGCCTATGAATGTTGAATAAAAAATAGTTTGAAAGGAAATTCTTGCGTTGTTCCTAATGTTTCTGGATAAGCAAAGTTTCTTCATTAAATGACATTTAGCTATAAATTTTTCATAGATCTCTTTCCTCAGGTTGAGGAAATAAATTTATTTTTCTAGATTGCTAAAGTTCATTATTTTTTCTTGCATACTTTAGTTATCCCCTCTTGGTCAGAAATCACACGTGACATGAGATATACAAATATACATTTAAATATTTATGAAATATATTATCTATGACAGTGCTTCTCAACCTTCCTAATGCTGCCACCCTTTAATTCAGTTCCTGATGTTGTGGTGACCCCCAACCATAACATTATTTTTGTTGCTACTTTATAACTGTAATTTTGCTACTGTTATGAATTGTAATGTAAATATTTTGGAGATACAGATTTGCCAAAGAGGTTGTGATCCACAGGTTGAAAACAGCTATGACATGCTAAGTATCAGCATAATATACATACATATGTGTATATATTCCACTAAACGTGTTCAAGAAGTTTTATTTTTTACAATTTATTTTTCTAATTTAAAACTATTTTCAATATGGATATAAAGCCCAGAACAAATTTCTCTGCATGTGAATTTTAAAACTTACTACAATAAAAATTGAGTTGGTCTCTCAATTTTTAATTTGTAATCATTTAATTTTAGCAAAATACATATAGAACATTAAGTTTTAATTAATTAATTTATTTTAATAATTGTCATCTTGTTGAAGATCTAGAAAATACTTAACTACAATACACAGGCAGCCAATGAGTCAGTTTCTCATTATAAATATCACCCAGATTGTCAAAATGAACAAAATTGGCCATTTTTGATTGACCAAGCACTAGTAAATGTACTATCAAGGACACAGGCCATAAATATTGATGTCTTCTTTCATAACGCATTTGGAAGAGACTTAAAAATGTTAAAATAATAATCACTAAAATATTAACAACTTTAATATTCTTTATGCACCCCACTTTCTAGTGAAGGAATAAATTCTTCAAAGCAATAATCAGCCGAAAGCAATAGTGTGAGTATGCCAGTGAAAAATTGATCGTTTGTTTTATGAAAAATTCTCCTATGAAAGTATAAATAGAATCATGAGCTATAACCAAATAAATACTCTTCTAGGAAAATTTGGACTTTCTGTTTCAAGTGACAAACTGCAACTGCTTTGTTCTATTTTTTTCTGTATTTGGGCAATGGAGCCTCCAAAGATTAGACCTTTGGAAGATTAGAGAAATCACAGTAAGTGAAATGTATAGCACACAAAACTTTCTTCAGTGCCATAAATCAGTCACTCTTCTTGTAAAGAACATCTTTGCAGTCGTCCTTGTCAAATAAAAGAAAACAAGGCAAGATTTGATCCAACTTTGCATGGAGAATACAGGATAGTTAATGTGGAAGTACAGCCTGGGACCCAGGAGATCTGCAAAAATCCTCCAGTTTCATACCATTTAGACTTGGTTGACTTATTCATCACATCATAGACATAGCATGTATTTATTTTACTCTTTCCAAGTGTAGAGTGAAGTTTTTCTGAGGTTTTTTGATGTATGGAAATTTCAGTCAATTGAATGTAAATCAGGTTTGAAAAGCCAGATTTTTTTCCTTATAAGAAAACATTAACTATGCAAAAATGAAAAAAAAAACAAGAAGGCTAAAATGATTCATTTGGCAAACAGAATTGGAAACACACAACTGATGATACTGATGGTAACATAGAAATATA